>VYZS01093476.1:5591-27234 GCA_013400695.1 Neodrepanis coruscans | reverse complement strand
ATTTCATGTTCAGCTGGGAGCTGATCATTCTCACAGTCATGGTCCTCCAGCTCAGGGCACTGATACCACCTTGGTCCATCATCCATATTGAAGACAGAGGCAAAGAAAGCATTAAACATCTCTGCCTTGTCTCTGTCCCTGTTTGTGAGGGACATCCTCATCCTGAAATGAGCCAATGATACTTCTATACTGCCTATTGCTATTAATGCATTTGAAAAAACTCTTTTTATTGTTCCCCACAATTCTGGCCAGCTTCATCTCCAGCTGAATTTTGGCTGTATGAATTTTCTTCCTACAGTGGCAAGGAGCATCTTTTTTTCTTCCAATGTCACTTGACCTTGCTTCCACTGGACATATACCTTCCTTTTTTTGCCTTATTTCTAAGAGAAGATCCCTGGTCAAGCAAGTCGGCCTTCTGCCTCGTCTGCTTGACTTCTGACATTTGGGAACTGCCTGCTTCCATGCCCTTATGAGGTAATGTTTGAAAAGTGACCATCACTGATAGATGCCAGCACCTGCAAAAACATTTTTCTAGTGGACTTTACTTACTAATTTCCCGAGCACCCTGAAATCTGCTCTCCTCATGTCCAGAGTTGAGGTTTTGCTGGCACTTTTCCTCCTGTCAACAGAGATTTTAAACTTGATCACTTTGCGGTCACTGCAGCCAAGATGGCCACCAACCTCCACTTTGCTCACGAGATTCTCTGCTGACAAGCAGATCAAGAAGAGCATCTTCCTGAATCAGGTCCCTTAGGATCTGTTCTATAAAGCTGACATCCAGGTTTTTTAGGAATCTTTTAGCTCAGGTTGTACCAGGTATGTGACGCTCCCAACTAATTTCTAGCAAGTTGAAGTCCCCCATAAGGACAAAGGCAGTTGATTTGGAAGTGTCTCTTAAGTCATCAAATAATAATTCATCAGTATCATCATCCTGTCTGGGAGATCTGTAGCAGACTCCCACAATGACATCCACATTATTTGTTTGTCCTTTGATTCTCACCCAGAGGTTCTCAACTGTGCCATTGCCAATTGTGAGCTCCATACATTCTAACTCTTCTATTACATACAATGCCACCCCTCCATCTTTTCTGCCCTGTCTATCTTTCCTGAAGAGCCTATAACTATCTAACAGGGCACTCCAGTTACAGGTCTCATCAAACCACCACATTTCACTTATGCCAGTTATGTCAAATCTCTGGGACTGGGCCAAAGCTTTGAGCTTCTCTTGTTTTTATCTCACGCTGCATGCACCGGTGTAGAAACCTTTCAGTTGTAGTACATTGTAGCCAATACATCTTGAAATGGATAAAGGGATCCCATGAGTGTTGATTGTCTCAAGATTTGGCACACCATCCCATTGCTCAGCACTGGTGAACCTGGTTTTGCCTCTTTCCCTCTTCCAAGCTAATTAAAACTCTGTCAATGACCCCCACCAGTTCCTGTTCTAGAACTCTTTTCCCTCTGAGATAGGTACCTCCTGGCAAGCGTCAGTAGACCAGGTGTTGAGTAGACCATCCCATGGTCAAAAACCCCACATTTTTTCCTATTACACCAACTTCAGAGCCACTCGTTGACCTAATGGATCTACCAATTCCTATCAATATTATTCCTTGTTGCTGGAAGGATCAAGGAAATCTCTACCTGTGCTCCTGATCCCTCTATCAATCATCCCAGGGCCCTGAGGTCTCTTTCAATTGCCCTCAGACTTCTGCTATTTTGTCACTGCCAGTCTGAATAACAACAGCAGATAGTAGTCAGAGGGCCTTACTGGACTACAGAGTTTTCCAGTAATGTCCCTTACCTGAGCCACTGGAAGACAGAAGACTTCCCTGATTTGCGTCCAATCTGCATATTGGGCCCACCATTCCCCTTAGAAGGGAGTCTCCTATTACAACTACCCTTCTTTTCTTCCTAAAAGAGGAGGTACTAATGTGGCCACCTAAGGCTTGGTGACATTGGGTGCAAATGGGAAGGTCATGAGAGTGAGGGAGGACTTCAGAGCTGGCTTCTGTAGGAGGAGGTTGGAGGCTGCCCTTAGCCGGACACAGCTGGCTCCACAAAGCTCCACAACAAGCCCACCACAAGTGATCAGCTAACTTTCTGGCACAGATAGATTGCCCAGTGGGACTGAAACCCACAACAGAGCATGCACTTACTTGAAGGGAATGCGGATTGTGCAGGACCTACACTGAAACATAGGAAAAAAATGAGAATCAGCAGAAGGAAAATACTATGTTCTGACTGCTTGTCGTCTTGCTGAAGGGACTGAGTGTAACCTGTGGTAGCATTAGAGGGTGAAGGACACATGTCTATGGTGAAAAATTGAGGCTGAAACTATGAATGGAAAGGAGAGATGCTTGGAGAGAAGCTGAATATGACAGTAAAGTTGAGGCAGAAAAAGGGGGAGTAAAGAGGTTTTCCCTGTGTGTAAATGTTTGTTTCTATTTTGCTGTTGGGTTTTTTTTGTTGTTGTTGTTTGCTTTTTTCCTCAAGACCCAGATATTATCCTAAAATATGTGTATTAAGTTGAAATAAATAAAACTCTCAAAAGTCTTCGCCTTCAGCTGTAGTTGGCAAGTGATCTCGTTGTCTTTATTTGGACCCACAAGAAGACTCTTCTGAGTACTGGGGTCCTGTGCTGGTTTGGGCTGGGATAGAATTAATTTTAATTAAATAATTTTAATTTATTAAGTCTTAATAATTAGTTTCAACTTTCTTCATAAGAGATCGTACAGTGCTGTACTTTGGATTTGTGACCAAAAGAATATTGATAAGATGGGGGTATTTTAGCTGTTGTTGAGTAGCACTGGCACAGCACTAAGGCCTTTTTTTGTTTCTATCACCTCCCAGCAAGTGGGTAAACTGGAGGTGCACAAGAATCTGGGAGGGGACAAGACAGGACAGCTGACCTCAAATGACCAAAGGGATGTTCCATAATACATGATGCGTATCAATAAAATTTGGCTGAAACAAGGAGGAATGTTTGAAACAATGGTGTTTGTATTTTCAAGTGATGGTGATGTGTCCTGGAGACCTGCTTTCCTGGGAACAGCTGAATACCTGCCTGGCCATGGGAAGCAGTGAATTAATTCCTTGTTTTGCCTTTCTTGCATTCATGACTTTTGCTTTCCCTATCAAACTGTCTTTATCTCAACCCATCTGTTTTTTCACTTTTGCTCTTCCAGCTGCCTCCCCTATCGCTCTCTAGAAGAGTGAGCAAACAGCTGTGTGGTCCTTAGGTGCCTACTGGAGTTAATCCACAACAGGAGACCTCTGATGTAATCTGTCACTATTCCAAAATAGCCAACAGGAGGCAGTACCACCTGAGGTGTTCCTCGGACTTTGCTGACACCTTCTGCTTGTAGAGACTCAGCTGCCTCCTGGACTACAATGTGAAAAACATCATTGTAGATAATTACCATTCACCTCACTATGCTTGTAAAATGCTTTGATGTTATTTGCCTCCTTGGCACTCAGCCAGAGCTCTGCTGGATTGGAGACATATACTGGTTCAGCTGTGCATATTCTGCCTGAATCTGCTTCTGCATCATAGCTGCAAACAGCTCAGCTTATACAGCCTAAGCTGTGTCTGACATCAAGAAAGTCTTACAAGAAAGTAAGACCTATGCCATAAAATGATATGCAATACTTATGTATTTGCCAAGTTCCCTACATGGAATTCATCTCATATTTTACTGAATGAACGGTTTTAAAAGGAAACAGAGAAATATTCACAGAGATATGTCTTCAGGAACTTAATATATTTGACCATAACATTTGAAATTATTTTTTTTTTCTTAAATAACCCCTTTACTTGTGGGTTTTACCTGGTGCACTTTTTTATTGTATACTGTAAACCAACACATTTGTCTTTGCTATTTTTCTAACCTTAAAGAGAAGGAGGAGAGCAATGCTGATGTTTAAACTTGAAACTTTTTTTTCATCTTTCAAGCTAAAATGTTTGTAGGTTTATATAATGACCTGAAATGTCTATTAGTGTTATGTAATTTAAGGAACTTCCAGTATATCAACTTCATAGAGTAAATTTAAGAACATGGAGAATGGAGGAATGTTTATAGAATCACAGACTCACAGAATATCCTCGGTTGGAAGGTGCCTCCTGGCTCTGCAAAGGAGAGCACCAAGAATCACGCCATGTGCCTGAAAGTATTGTCCAAACACTTCTTGAATTATGACACTTTCATGGGGAGCCTGTTCCAGTGCCCAGCTGCCCTCTGGGTGAAGAATCTTTTTCTAATATCCAACTAAAACTTTCCTTGTCACAACTTCAGGCTATTCCTTTGGGTCCTGTCACTGGACACCAACACAGGAGAGATGTTATGGTTGTAATGATGTGTTTTAAACTTTTCCCTTTTACATGGTAAATGGGAGGGGAGGTGGGAGGAAGATGGGGGCTGCCTGGTCCTGCTGGCCCCAAGCTTGCTGCGGTCCCCTCTTCTGCCCACGCCTGGCACGGCAAGTCTGGGGCACAGTAACTGTGTGGGAGGACTTCCTGGTGTCTCATGGCACTGCTGGCCATGGTGCAGTGTTCCCACTGGGACACACAGGACTGGCAGGACCAGTGGTAGTCTCAGTGTCCCGGCAAGGGGAGTGCCACTGGGAGCCGTCGGTGGGCGCAGTGGCTGTCACCGGCCACCCACCTGAGGTGCTGCCATGGGAGCCAGCTGCGGGGCGAGGCTAATTGCCAGGCTGCCAGAGGGGCTGAGCCTGGGGCCAGCCTGGGTGGGTGGCATGGAGGCAAACAAGCCATGTGACTAGAGCAAGGGCAAACGGCTTCCCATGTATGGGAACTGAGAGGATGCGGGGAGGAACAGAGACCAGTTCAGGGAACTACACAGGTGGGATCAAAAAGAATTCTGCGGAGAAGTTGGGAGGCCCTTTATAGACAGCTGCCACCATTTCACATGCGGCATTTGGGACTTGCCAAGGACACGGAGAGGACCTTCCTGCATCCGTTGCTGTGGTCATCACAGACTCCACATTTGTCGCAGCTTCACCATCTCTGCTCCTACTCACAGAGGATCCTACCCACAGCTCTTTGGTTTGCTAAAAACAAAAACCATAAACACCTGCCTAGCTCTCAGGAGCCTCTATGGGGAGTGCACCAAAACCTCTCACTGCTTTGAACGGCCCCTGCTGGTCCTCAGAGAGCACCACGATTTCTCCTACTACCTTTCAGGCTCCCCTGCTGGCGGCAGTTTTGCACCAAGGACATAGGGAAAAAAATAGGAACATTTATTTGTTTCAAGCAGTTCCGATTTTATAATTGTTGTGAGTTGTTTTTCCCGTCTTGTTTTACCATTTACACTTAAAAGCATATATAATATAGCATATATATATATATATATATATGGAACATAAATATTTCCTTCAGTTTTATCTCACTATACATTTATTTTGGTCTCGTGTCCCTGAATTTAAATTAATAAACCGTTCAAACCATTACAAGAGATTAGTACCTGCGCCTCCTGAGGAAGTTGTAGACTGCCATGAGGTCTCCCTTCAGTCTCCTCTTCTCCAGATTGACCACAGCCACTCCTCATACAGCTTCCCCTCAAGGACCTTCATTTTCTCTGTACTCCTCATTTGGATAATCTCTGATAATTTTACGTCTTTCTTATATTCTGATGAACAAAACTGCACNCACTTGCTCAAGTGGGTGGGTTACCTTGTCATGAAATGATATCAGAATTGACAAGATGGACTTTCGTGTCCTGATGCTGTGCTGGTTGTTACTGATGACTGCATTGTCCTTCAGGTGTTTTTCAACACCTCCCATAACTTTACCAGTTGCTGAAGTAAGACTGACAGCCCTGTAATTCCAGTGTCCTCCTTCTTGCCCTTCTTGAAAATTGGAAGGTTAACCATCTTCCAGCCGACTGGAACCTAGGTCAAATGAAAAGTTATGTGTCTTTTGCATTTTTTGAATATTAATCAAGCCTGAAGAGAAAAGGCTGATGCTATAAAGAGTGCTAAAATTCCTTAAAAATATTCTCACAGTGTGAAGAACCTTTTTAAAATGCTTGCTATGAGCTCTCAGTCCCTCCTGCTGAAGCCAATAGGAAAGCTTTTTCCAATGACCTTTCCAGGTCCATGAGTTCAGGTAAACAAGTAAAACATTTGAAAAACCAAAGAAGTTGTTCTTCAGAGGTTTTCTGATCAGTGTTACAGATCTGAAAGTAACTCAAAATAGCTCACATAATCTTTGGTAGCATTTGAATGCTTGAGAAATTGTTCATAGTCTTTCAAGTTTTTGTGCTTCTACTGTCATTAGTTACAGAGCTATTTCTATTCCATATAAACATATGAATGCTGTTCTGTTAAGTATAATTTGATTTGATGCACATGAAAAATATTAGAAAGAATTATTTTTTAGCAAGGGAGGTTTGTCCTTTTTTCTTTGCTTTGCTTTTTCTTCTTGTCTGTAAAAGTTTATTCTTTCAGTAGATTAGTTTTTGTGACTGTTATTGATTTTCTCTATTTCTTTCAAATTTTATTTTGTGGCTCAACACACATAAATTTTTAATAAGTCTATTATAGCTCTTGAAAATGTCTTCATTCTTGTATTCATTGTGTTAAAATAACCATACAATGTAATCTGGATGATTCCATACATTGAATAACTATTATTTCAATGATGATATCTATTGAGACAATTTAGGACATTTAGGAAATTATTATCACTTACTTCTTCATTGTTTTCTTCTCTTACCTGATCCCAGAGCTATTTTTCCTATGTATATATCAAAAATTGGTGCATAACAGGTTTAGTTAACATGGTCATCTGGAAGATGTCCTTTTGTGGCTGTCATGAAGGCACCTGTGAGGTGTGTCTTTGCTTCCCTGCACAGTGAAGGTGCATCTTGATGAACATGTTCATTCAAACTACATTGAGCACAGATTGTCCTATATATGATTACCATGCTGTTCGTGGACCTTCTGACTCTGAAAATAGAGAATTGAAGTTGGGAACGCTGGATGTTTTCACCTCTGTTCTGAACTCTATGCATTTTATGTCCCAGTTCTGTCGTCTGGAATGACAGTGCAAATTTCTAAAATACTCAACTTTATGTTCCCACTCTACCAAGTACTTGACATACCACACCTGGAATACTGTCTGTTTCTGGTTCCCGCAATTCAAGAAAGACATGGGCATGGAGAGGGTTTAAAGGAGTCCATGAAGATGGCCAAAGGGCTGGAGAACCTGCCCTATGAGGAAAGATGGAAGGAGCTAGATCACCTCATCCTGGAGAAGACAAAGTTTGGGGAGACCTCATTACAGTATCCTAGAACTTAGAGGGTAGCTACAAAGAGGACAATGGAGAAGACAAGGCACAAGGGGTACAAGTTGCACTGGCAGAAGTTTCATCTTGGTGTAGAAAAAATTTTTTTTACAGTGAACAATCATTACCAGCAACAGCCTCCCTAGGGACATGTTAGAGTTCCCAAATATCTTCCACTTGCAAAGGCCAGGGTGGTTCTTGTATTTGGTATCCTGATTCTTACTTACCCATCACTATATAGACAGAATTATTCTTTTTTAATTCTAACTACTTACCTATTTTTAGGTCACTGGCAATTAAAGTTAACAGTTTATATAAATACATTTAAATAATATAAAGCTATTTATGTCAAGGAACAGAACATTCAGTATTTTCTAGCTGAATAACTAGAGCCTAGCATGCAAAATGCTTCCAGATGAAAATTTATTTCTGATTAAAATTAAGCTGAAAACTGACTTTGGAAATATTTCTTAAGATTAAACTTTTACCAATCTCTTCACTAGAAATTGCAATGTTTGTGAATACTTGATTCTAATTCAAGATATGAGTTGCAGCTCTTGTATCATGTCAGAACAGGCTTTCCAATAAATAATCCAGGACTTTCTGTCTGGCAGAGATAATTTTAATATTTATCAAATGTTACTGGCATAGGCAGTATCAATCTAGGCACTTATATTTGAAAAAAATGGTTTTAGCTTAGGACTATCAGGTATTTAATGTTTACTGCAGTTACCTAAACAGCACTTCCACTGCTGTAAAGGGTAATTATAGCAGCCCTGCACAACAAAACTTATCTTTTCTTTCTATGAAATGTTTTTCATCATATACAATTTCCATTATATTTTGATGATCAGACTTATGAGTATAGAAATATTTGCAGTCTATAAGCTACCAAATATATTTATTGTAGACCTTGTATTATGTTATTTTGAGGCAGAATAAGTTGCTTTTTAGACCTAATAGTGGGAAAGGTTTACAGATTATGGATGCTTTCCTGTCATTTCCAATACAAGTCTTTCATGGAATGCACATTGCTGAGTGAGTCTGGCCCGCTTTCGTGTGATGCCTTCCCTCCCTTTTTTAGTACTTTCTTTAACAAACCTTTTATTTTTTTACATAAAAGGATCAAAGAGCCTACAATTTCTTATAAAGAGAAACCATGAAAACTACCATACCTATAGTCTACTTTCAGAATGATGTTGGGAAAAAAAGGAGAAAAAAGAGAACCCTGCTGATGAGCTATAGTTGAGTCACCCTCCTCACCTGCTCTGTTTTGTCATCAACATGTTGCCTAACTCTCTGTCTTTCCTTTTCTGAGAAAAGTTTCTGTCACCAGCTGGGAAGAATGATGCAGGGAAGGGCCACGAAGTTCACCTTCAACAGACATGACAGTGTCTGATTAAGCCTCTCTTTATTAAGCAGACAACAGTAAAGAATGCTAGTTTCTTACACTTTCTTTTTCAGCCTCTTTGTTCCTCTCTAACAGCACTTTAAAAAAATGCCTGCTTTCCCAAGCAAAGCTGTCTCCCAATTTGGAATGATATCATCGGTCATAGGATCACTCTAACCAGTTTCTACTGCCTCAGAAAAAAGGCCTCAGAAGGATAACACCTAGTCACAGAACCACTGCCTTCTTGCTAGCAATATAATATTATCTCTGGGCTATAACCTCATGACACGCATGAAAACATTTTAATGGGCTACAATAGATCTGACCCTGGAGAGAATGCTGATAGTAACATGTATTTGAACTGGTATGTAGGGTTTGGGTCTGCACTTTTAAGTGCATGTAGTATTTTTACGGCTAAAGAGGCTTTATTTTCTCTTGTATTCTGCTTTTATTTATTCCATTTTAGGGGCTTGGATCATACTAAAAATGAATTTTTTTATGCTAATGAGGGCTGTGATATGTTTATGTTGATTTGCTATCATTGGCCAGTATATAAGGATTTAGAACAAAAGGAATCACTGTCTGGAAAATAATTTTTACACATTTGTTCCATGTTAGAGTGATGTCTAGCATGGCAAAATCATTTTCTGTGATTACTGACATTAGATGCTATGGCACACAAATAAATAATGAAGGTTTCAGGCCAGCTCTTACCATGACTTATAAAACTGCCAGGAAAATTTTGAACTTCTTCAGTATCAGGCCAATAGCTTTACCACATGCAAACCTAAAAAGGAGACAACAATTTTCTTCATTTTCAATCTGTGACACACTCGGTTTGTCCCATGTCCTTAAGCCCTTAGGAAGCACTGAGTGTTTTGATTCCTTCGTCCGTTAGCACTGCAAGATATGCTTAAATAGACTGAAATGTTTTGCTGTTGAAATGTGGCACAATAGTAAACTACTTGAGAATATTTTAGCCATGAATGAGTAATGTACCAAGTGTGTTCTGATCTAACCTAACCTTCATTTGTCATTTTAGAAAAAAGATTTAAAAACTAGTCTCACTTTTTCACCTTTCTTTGTACCTTAAATAAGGAGAGAATTGCATTCTTGTCTCATTCAACCTCTATCTGAGTAAGAAGCAAGATAAAGATAAATGTAAGCAATAAACTGTTCAGTTGCAGTTGCAGTTCTGGGTTGGAACATGTTAGATTCTCTAAACACATAACAGAAATACGTTCTTGGCTGTATTACACCAGCCAGTGAGAAATCCAACAGATCCTGGGGGCAAGCCACATATCACATCTGGCTAAAATTCAGAAACTGGCAAAGTTTCACTGCTTTGAAAAATTTAAAATGAATGTGAAGTTCAACTCCATCAACAATTTTAGTTACTGCTTCGGAAATGAATATAGTACAGTCTAGCATTTGCAGTCTTGTACAAAAACCTGTAAAACAAGAAGCAAAACACTGCTAGTTTTCACCAGTTTCATTATAGTTTGTTTGTAGATCCCTTCATTTTTCTCCTAAAAATACTGATTCTAAGTATGAAGTAGTTTGCGTAATGTTTGATAGCATATGTTCACATGTCTGATTGATCACAATAGTGTTTTAAAATATGTGAATTTGTGAGAATGACAATGTAAATGTTAACTCAAAAAAAAAGGGGGTGGATTTATACTCAGGCTTTGCTTACTTTTTTATAATTAAGCATTTAGCAGGACAACATTCTATATGCCAAATAATAAAAAACTCTCCTGTAATAAAATTGCGTTATCAATTTCATATATGATAGCTTGTTTTGAATAGCAATTTTTTGCAACACAGATCTGTTATTCTAACTGAAAATACTGTCATACTGCAGAAACCACCACATCAAACTACTGTTAATCAGAGAAACTGCCTGTTAAATTCAGCCAAGAAATACACAGCATAAAGCACTGACTGTTACTTTCACCACCTACCTTACTGAATGAAATAGTTACATAAATTAACTCTTTCTGAAAACATCTCATTCTCTATGTATTTGTTTTGTAGCTCCTGTTTTTTCCTGTCTTCCTTAACCTCAGATTACCCATTATGCATTTGTTTGTTTTTTTCTCCTGTACTCTGTGCCTTAAAGACCATTTTCTGTTCATCCATAGCTGAAACTCTTACTTGGAGTTGGATTGAATTTTATCATTAGTACTAAAACTCCCTTTAGCTTTCTGTAATTCACATGACATTTTCTGGGACTTTTTAATTATCCTAAAGTTTTCCAATTGCCAATCATGCTCATAGTCTTTTTTTTTTTTTTTTCCAGTGTATTTTGGCTGAGAATTTCATTTTTATGTAATTTGGAAGCAGCAACTTGTCTCCATCTCGGTCATATTAATAGAAAACTGAGGCAGAGATTCATGACCTAAAGTGCAGTGTTTTCTGCTAATACTTTTAAGGAGGTTGTAATGAGATAGGTGTTGGTGTCTTCCAAGTAGCAAGTGATTGAACAAGGAGAGTGGCCTTGAGTCGTACCAGGGAAGGAAAAGCTTGGATCTTAGGAAAAATTTCTTCACTGAAATTGAAGCACTGCACTGAAATTATCAAGCGTTGAAATGGGCTACCAGGAAAGTGGTTGAGCCACCATCCCTGGAGGTATTTAAGAGATGTGTGGATGTGATGATGAGAAATGTGGTTTAGAGGTGAACTTGCAGTGCAGGGTTTATGGTTGGACTTGATGATTCAAAGGGTGTTTTCTAACCTAAATGATTCTATGATTGTATGTGACAGAATATTAGACTGTATTACAGTGTGTCCAGACTATGATATAATGTCTTAGGTATGTAAACATATTCTTATGATCTACGGTGTCTCTGAGACTGGCTTAGTGACCTCTGCATAACACTTGACCACTTTTCCTTTTGTCTATTGGCTGTATTAACCAAAATAATCTTTGCACTATAAAAGCGGATGATTTTGTAATAGAGACTCCATTAAAAGCTCCATTTTGGGAGTTCATTTGCCCTTGTACAGTTGTACATAGACTTTCTTCTTTTCCGGGATTCTCCGGTCATCAGCACCATGCACACAAAGTCTATATATCTTGTAGGCAGTTGTGTCACAGACAGTCTTATGTCCAACGCTGCCAAATTGAAGATTCCAGTTTTAAGGGATCGCACAAAACTGCCTACAACTATTCACAGAATGTATGTACTAAATAGAATTCCTGTAAATTGCTGTCTGAGTTTGCTCTCTGCATGTTTTGGTGTCGATATCATGGTTCTGTACATGGTTCTCTGCCAAATGACAACCTATTTCACAGAAAACCTTGCCTCTGGATGATGATGATGATGATGATGATGATGATGATGATGATGATGATGATGATGATGATGATGATGATGATGATGATGATTTCAGTTCAGTAATTTGCCAATAAACATTAATTTTTTGCTGGAAATCAAGTGGTCCTAATGGACATGTACCATTAATCTGTTCTTTTCAAATAACCATTCTCTCATAGGTGTTTGTATTTCCTTTCTTCAAGTAAGGTACAGCTACATCTTATAAGTATCAGCTCTGTTTAGTAATAAGATAAATCTAGATGTGGGTGAACAAAAATTTTATTTTCAAAAATGTTGATGAGTAGAAGTTAGTAGTGAATGAAAGAGGCCTCTTGTTTGCAAAAAAAAAAAAAAAAGTACAGCATCTAATCTTCCCACACTGACAGCAGCACAATTTCTAGGGAGCAGATATATTTGTCCATGATCATTTAAAAAGACTGAGAAGTGTGCATAATGCAGTGTTCAGCCTTTATACTTCAACATACTTCTTAGAGGTCGTGCAGTTTTATTCTCTCTGGAGTTGTCTTTAGGATGTTAGACACAATCCATTAATCTCAGGAAGGTTGACTGAATGAGAGAGGAATCCGAGAAATCAGGGTATTTGAACGAAAACTAGCAGCTCGCTTACCATATATAACTTACTTGCACATCTAAACCCTGATGATATAATTCATAAATAGTTTGGGTCAAGCTTCAAAGATTTTGGAAGACTTTTGAGATATTTTGATTTGATAGGAAAGCTATGTGAATTCTGACTCTAATTTTGTCTGAAAGTTTCCACTATCTATGTTTTCTCAGGCCATTTACAAAGGCTTCAGTGATTCTCAGTCCTAAAGGCAACACCTTTATGACTGTTATGAGCATAATACTCTTATTCTTGTTTCTTTAGGTAGCAAATAGTTTATGCTGGGATCTCAGCAGAAGAGGAGGCTGTTTCTGAATAACAGAATCACAGATTCTGCTGAGTCGGAAGGCAGCCGTGAGGATCATTGAGTCCAACTCCTGGCCCTGCACAGGACTTTCCTCAAGAGTCACACAATTTACCTGAGAGCATTGTCCAAACACTTCTTAAACTTTCCCTATATTTTTTCACTCTGCTGTGAAGCTAAAATGGTTGCCACTGAATAGTCACAAAAGCTTCCGTAGTGAAGGCAGCTATGCGAAACATATCTTTAAAAGCTTAAGAAGTGTGCATGTGCACCTAAGTATTCTCTTGTGATTACAGACCAAGACATGAGTTTGAATTGGTATCTGATTAAATTTTAGAACTTGAACCTTGTATAATTAATAGCATGTGGTTCTTCATCCTGATGACACATCCTATAGTTTTAAAAGCAATTTCTCAAAGGTGATATCTGTATTTCTAAGACTTTTTCTGTTCATGCCTTTTATAAAGGATGGCAGTCTAAAATGACAGTTTAGACTAAACTTGAAATATAAAAAAAATTTGGGGTATTTCTTCTAAAATGCAAATGAGATCTTATAGTGCCTTATAGTGCCTTGGTTTTTAGAAACAACATGGTGATGGAACATAAGGCATCCCCACTTAACATATTACAAATCTTAAAATATATAGTTATTTAACTATATACAGAGGTTCTGTTTCATGGAAACCCCTAGAAATTGTAGCTCTGCTTCCTGTCTTGTTCTGGAAGTCCTTTTAATGCAGATGAGACAGATTGTGATGGTCATTACTTAGAAATTACATTCAACAAAATAGTGTTTGTATTTTTTGCATCAGTTGCTGACAATTCATATTATGATGTATATTATGCAATGGATTGCAATATCCCTGGTACAGCATAGTCTTTCATGACAAGAAACTTTAAGACAAGGAAGTAAACATCTGCACTTCTTTTCATTGCCATGCAGTGAAAAAATGTCAGAGAAGATGCAGTCATGACAGAGATGATTAAGGAAAGAAAGATATGTCCTTTCTTAATTTCAAGTGCACAAACTATACTCTGTTCTTTCTATTCTTCTAGAAGGTCTTGTCTTGCAAACACATACATGGGAAACTAACTTCTTTGGCAAACAGGATCCTTCATCTGAATGCATTGCTTGTCAGCTGACACTGTTTTAATATTTTCATTTTTAATTATTTGCAACCTGACCCCAATTTTCATTGAATCTCTGCTGTTGAAAAGGGGAATATTTTATTACTAGTGTCCTTCCTAGAGTTGTATTATGCATGTTTTCATCAACAAAACCAAACTTCTATGAAAAGAACCCAAACGAACTATGAAACCAAACAACCAAACACTAGGAAGCAACCTTACTATGTTGTGCAGGCAAATAAAAAAGAAAGTAACAGTAAAAATTTAACTTTTAGAAAACTATGAGCCAGGAGAGATCTGTTGAAGGAAGGACCAGATTTAACATATGCAGTAAGGGCATCAATAGCTGTGATTTTGCACTTCTATTTTTAAATATCTCTTTTTTTATAGACAGTGTTTCTGTTGGTAAATTTTCAACTATCAAATGTTTTCACAGTTAATGTAATTCAATTAATCATTTAAAATGTTAGAGAAAACGTTTGAAAATGGAAAACACGGACATTTCAATGTATTTCATCCTCTGTGTCAATAAACAGAGAGTGCTACAAGTATATCACCTTTCCTCATTGCAATGGGAAAGGAAGGAATGGAAATGTTTACAGTATTCTGCAGAACCAGGAGTATTTCAAAAAGGTATGTTTAATGATGAATTGCAAAAAGGTAAAAAAAGTATTGTCGTGGTTTTACCACTAAGAGGTGTGATACTGACAAGAGAGACCCGACAGAAGCAACACACCCAAAAAAAGAAAACAAACAAATAACAAGGTTTATTTTACACACACAGAAAACCAACAATAAAGCGCAAAGACAGACAAATTACGCTCTTCCGGATCCCGCGGCTGGATGGGAAAAACTCTAGGGTAGCACTAGGTTTTCTGCCGGGGCTCCTGAAAAGGCACCGGGACAATTAGAAAAAAACGCGACCGCCCACCCCCCTTTCCCTGGGAAGGAATACCACTGTTGATGGAAAGATGTGGTCCTCAATCCGTGCCGCTGTCACTGGAGTTGCCAATAGGCCCGTGCACGGCATGGAGGCGAGTAGAGATGTTATCCCGACCAGCTCTGGCGGAGAAAGAGAAAGATGGCGGGACTGATCGGCGTTTTATAGGGGACCAATCTTTGCGCATGTGCAGGTGCCCCCCGGGCGACTTGCCCTCTCGGATTGGACGGTCAGCACCCGGGAACTGCCCCTAGTGAGGCTCCACGCGCATGCGTGGAGTGCCGAGCCCCGGACCGGAAGTGCAGGTCCCCCATGGCCCCACCTGGCATGCCGGGGGGTCCCGGTACTGCCCCCCGGGCCACCCCGACCCTCGCCAGCCCTGGCTGCCCGCCACAGTGGCCCTCCAGCTGCGCAACATCCACCGACAGCCCCGTCCATTTCATGCGTGCGGGAGATGCCACCGCGTATGCGCAGTGCTGAGCCGGGCCGGGGCTGGCAGCGCCCGGCAACGTCAGCGGCCCGGGAGTGGGGTGGGGGCAGCCCCTCCACCTGCCGCGGCCTGAGGACAGGACAGGGCGGCCACCCCCTACCCGCCGGGGGGGAAAAGGGAAAAAAGACCAGTTTTAGCTTCAATCCACAACAAGTATACTTTTAAAGTACTCTGAAATCTCACTCCTGTGTTTCTGAAAATATCTTATCTGGAAATATTTAATGTTTTATTACAGCATTGTTTAAGGAACCAAAGAGAAGTGTCTCTTTTGTCATTTATCTAGTTCAAACTCAACCCTTCAAGGTCTGATTTGTCTTCCAATAAAATCAATAGTAAAACTTCTCTTTACCATTCTGGACTCTGAAATATACCTTAAATACATAATTGGGTCCTGAAAACACTTGTATAGCTAACATCTTTTAAATTTGGCCACTGATATCAGACAATTTTTTAATTGGTATATTTTTGACAACTAGAGATAATTTAATACATAAAACTATGAGAAAGTGTTACTAAATACTTGAAACAGAGATAGAAATTGGATAGAAATTGACACAGTCTAAAGGACTGCTCCCTTGGGTAATTATGATGTTAAAACCGCAGAAAGTTATCTTTATCACATCTAGATAGACACATTCAAGGATGATATCACAAGCTGGGGACCTAGTCTTCAAAACTGGAATGTGTGTGGCAAGAATATTCACATGCACACATAAATTACCATGTTTCTGTCAATACACGCTTAATGATGCAACCATAGTAATCCATGCCATTAAATCAAAAACATAAACCAATTACAAACACAGAAGAAAATAAATACATACCCGAAGAGACTAATCTGAGCTACCTTTCCCCTTCATTAGCAATATCATTGCAAGCTTTTTTACTAATATTTATTCAGAACTTCCTTGTGTCTGTCTCCTATTGTCCTTTGCTCTTCCAAGAGTCTGGTCTGTCTTCTCTATAACCTTCCACTAAGCAACTGAAGGAAGTTGTTCCCTCTTGACCTTTCTCTTAAGACTGAACAAGCACAATTCTCAGCCTTTTCAGGTTATATAGCATGCTAAAATGCAATACTTTAATCTAGTTTATCACTTTCTAGAATATTTAAAATGTCAAGGTACATCGGGCTGTCTTGTTAAATGCTATTTCATATGATGTTTGCTGGTCACCAGACTGAGCATATTCCCGATCCTGAAGTCCAGGAACATTTAAGCAGTACCACGGCACAGGATGATGAACATTTGCATTTATTTAACATAGGCATCAAACAACATGCATTGATGTTCCAATTCCATCTTTAATAGCTTGGACTGAACACCATGATGATCTAAATGGAAAAAACAGTAGTTTGAATTGCAGCACAACTACATACTTTGTTGACTGTATTGAATACCACTCAAGCTGTGAACTTTGGAGACTGAAATTTCATGTCTTTAACCATGCTGAATGCTTTGTTGATGAAGCAATAAAATTTAACTACAAAGAACAGTTACTGACCTGTAAAAGAGTGTGGTTTTGTTGCCAAAGATATTTTAGGAATCACACTAATAAGATAAAAATTCTTACAGCCTATGACATGCTGAGCATATTAACAGACAGTATTTATCTAAGACTCAAAAAGAGACTTAATCTGCTCTCAGCTACTCTAGAGAAAATCAAAAAGTAATTTCTGGGATTCAGAAATTTAACTGAATCTATAACACTCCACATGAAGATCACAATATAACCCAATCTGTCTCTTTGCTCATTATTTCAATTATCGTAAGCCAATATTAATTGTGGTGATATATTTAAAATTTAGGAAAATAAACTACACTAATGATTTCTCCACGTGCAACACTTACTGAAAATAAACTAAGAATGCTGAAATTGCAAAGTTTTATTATCAAGGTAACATTAGAGTGAGTAAACCTAGGAAATATACAGTATTAATTATTTCAGTATCTGCATTAAAGTGGTGCAAATAAAGTACTTACAGGTGAATAACTAAGATGTATATCTAGAAAGTAAATTTTTCAAATTAACAGATATAATGTAGCATACAGAATATTCAGCTTGAGAAATTATTCAAAGAAGCAGTAAACTACTTAACAAAAAGTCTTGCCAAGCTAGAAAATATATTTGGCTAAATATGGGCAATCTCTCTATCAAATGAAAAAAAAATGGAATGACCAAAGTGTACATAAGTCTTCAGAAAGGCAATAAAACTAGCAACATGAAATGTATAAAATGCTTATAAATATTGCTGACCTCTCATAACAGTATTAGCACCAAATCAGTGAGATAAATTGTTGTGGTCATCATGGTTCTGAATCAAATTCTGACTGGGTCACTAGAGCAAAAAAAGTTATCTTTTTGATCCAAATAATCCCTATCTGTAAATCTAAGAAAAAAAAAAAAAAAACAACTATATTTTATGAAGTGGCCTTTGAGCTCTGTGGATGAAAAGGGCTCAGCAAGAGATGTTTATAATTTATTCATTGCTGTATAAAAATACACACAAACATGGAAAGGTGAAGTGATATTGGTTTATGTCTGTCCATGTAATGTGCTGAAAGTGTCAGGAGTTCCAGTAACTTCAGCAATCTTGGCTAAACCTTTTTAGGCTATTTAATTTACTTTCTCTTTTTCTATCTTTATCCAATGTTAAACTTAAAAAACGGACTTGAATTACAATACTTATAGTTAGTAAAGAGGCATTTTATAATTTGTTCTAAAGGAGCTGAAAAGAAAAGGCCGTGCTGTGACACAACCCTGCTGCTGAGCAAAAAATTATAAAAAATTTTACATTTAAACATCGTGAACATATTGGATTGTCCAGAAGACAAGTCATTTAAAATGTTATGAACTTGTTACTTGCAAGTCTTTGCACTCTTAAAATAAAGGAGATGTCCAGACTCCTGGAACACGAGTACAGTAGAAGTAGACTCTATTTTCTTGAAAATAAATGATGCAGTATGTTTTTCCCTGTATCTGTGGGATATGTGTATAAGAAACGTTGGTTAAGCAAAATTATTTCCAACTGTCTGTATGAAGATGAACTTTAATTCACCAAAAGTAAGCGAGGAGAATGTTTTAAGGAAATAAAGAAGCAAAGAAACTCAGCATAAATTCTATTGCGCTCTCAGATAAGCCTGTCAATAGCAGTGTACTCCTATTTTCAATAAAAGCTGCAATGTAAGCATACTACTGACACATATCATATTTGAAATAGGCTAAAATGAATGCAAGTCATAAAATATCAAAAACTATGACAATGTTGTATCATAAACTCACGCCCTGCAGCAAGACATAGTACAGGATGATACACCAGCTTCTTTTTAATCCAAGTATTTCTTTGCAATACCTTGTAATTACTAGACTGGACGAGGAGATTGTGGGATTGGCAGGTAGTATGCATGCCTGTATTTTTTGTCAGAGTGCTGATAGGTGTACATTTCTTGCTGATAAGAGTGGTGACAGAAATGGAAAATCCAAAATGGCTTCGAGGAATGAAAAGAAGGGTTGGATAGCAAAGTTTCCCTCTGCTTCCTCTCAGTCCCCCCTCCTCCGCTTCTAGGCGCTATATACACCACATCAAAAAGCAGAAATGGCTCCTCTGTTCTCTTCACAGTTAGCTGAAATTCCTCTTCACTTATCTCAGACAAATGGCCATCGAACAGGCACGCAGCTTTACTCTCTGTAAAGCAGGAATGAGGTCTTCATAGCACCATCAACGTTTAAAACTTTTGGATATCAAACAGAAATCCTCAGTGTTGAACCTGTGAAATATATTTTCCCTATAACAGCTATGTTTATGGTATGTATCTCACTATGTACCTCTAAGCTAACGTTTATGAACATTCATAGAGGATTTACTAAACAAGAGATAAATCATGTCAAGCATCACATAACTAATCTTAAAAAGTTCATTAGCAGACATGTAATACTTGCTTTGACAATTGTTTGCAGTGTGTCCAAACATTCTGGGGTGGACACTCAGACTTGTTGTTATGAAGACAGATATACAGTCCAGGTAGTAAAAATATTTCCTCCCAAAGTCTGGATTAAGATATACTGGGGCTTGATAAGTTTGCATCTGACCTTTTATGGACAGAAAATCTTTCAGTGCAAATGTGAATGTAATTTTTTTTAATTTTTCTACAGAGACTCACATGTACAAACAGTACGATTTTGCACTTTGCTTCGTAAGATAGGGGTACTGCAGCTGGAAAAAGAGGAATCACTCTGCAAAGAAGCAGAGATCAAAGATGTATAACTAAAGAGAAATATCTGGATACCTTCCTCTCCCACCAACAATAAAAAATATCCTCAAACAAACTAAAACACCCCATCAAGCTACAATGAGATTCAAAGTCAAAAACTTTAAAGCTATTCAGACATTTCCAGGTTTGGTCTGAAATGGATTTAACAGGGCTTCTTTCCATACTACAGTGCATTTATATAGGTTCAGTTGATCTGAAGCTGAAAAAAGATGTGGGTTCTGACTCTCTCTTTAGTCTGGGTTCAGATTTCACTGGCAAAATTCAAATGGCCCTGCCTGTGGACTAACAGATGGAGTTAATCTACTACTGTAGGCAACTACTTGCAGTACATGCACACAAGTCAGCAACTGTGCCCATTTTTGTATGGAACTACTGCATACAGCAGCAAAGGCAAAGCTTTTACCTTCAGAAATTAGCAGTAATATTCATGAAACTAAAAGGTTTCTATCAGCAGCTAATAAAGTCTTAATACTGATTTAATTAAAGGAAAGCTATGTCTGCTTTCATTTAGACAAATGTGTATGACAGTCAGTCAAAAGTAGTTTTGAAGGTTTTCCAAAATGACAAAATAGTTACCTGTTGTAAAATATGAAAGTATGAAAGTATGTTTTATTTAAAATAAATGAGAACCGAGCTTGTATGCAACATATAGAAAAGAATACAGGATCTATATATTTGATCTGCATTGTTCTTTGCCTTACATGTCCATGCATTGTAACAGGGAAAAAAAAAAAGGCAAAAAGCAACCCCCCCAAAATTTTAACTCATTTATAAGGAATAACCTAAAGCAAAAAAAAGTCAGTTTTTCTTTGGGGTAAAAACCCCCAAGATAACAAATAATAGTCCTTAGCACCTTGATTCCAAAGAAATAAGCATTTTGAGACACTGCTTGTGCATTACTTTCATGCTTATGACATCATGTAATGCAAACAGTGGTACATATCATGTACCAGATAATAACAGAGAGGGTTCCAAATTTCTCTAACTGGGTATTTGGAAGAAGTATAACTGTATTTAATGTTCAAGTCATGTGGAAACAGAGAACTATCTCTTTCAAACACTTGCTACTAACAGTGTTCCTGCTTTCTCCAACTTTATAGATCCAGAACTGTTACACCAATTTTCAGGCAGGGTGGGGCAGGTGAGAAAATCATCCCCTGTTTTTTCGTTCTGAATCTCACTTTGGGATTATAAACAAAGGTGCACTGAGCCTTGGAGAATTAACTATGTATTATTTGCAGGTCTAATTAATAGCTTATCTGTGTATCGTTTTCTTATCATTACTATCTTGCTATTCTTTCTATAGAAAAAAATCAATAATAGGAAGAAAAAAAGCCATGCAAAGAAGAAATATACAGTTAAAAACACTACCTTAGATGAAAAAGCCATGACAGGAACTGCTAAACTGATGGTTCACACTGAAATCTCTCATGTGTCTGTTCTGTGCACTGAATGAGGGTCCTGTGGGAAAACAAGATGAGAATATGTAATTAAAGACTCTATCATAATGCATATGCATATAACACAACATTGCACACACAATGTGTGGTTCATTTTCTTTCTCATCCTGTCCCTGCAGAGAAGATGAGAGGGAAAATGAACTACATATGACAGATGTTAGTAACATCAGCTATTGCATTTTTTTGGAAGGCAGTCAGATACTAAAGTAATTTAAAGGACATTGNAATCTATTTTGCTTGCTGTTTACATTTAGTTTATTTTTTCTAATTGCACTGAGAGTATCTAAAAGTTTCTACCTGCATCTAGAGAAGATACCAACACTTGCCTCACTACAACCTCCTTTCAGGGAATTGTAGAGAGTGATAAGATCTCCCCTGGGTCTCCTTTTCTCCAGCTTAAATAACCCCAGC
>VYZS01093475.1:0-51591 GCA_013400695.1 Neodrepanis coruscans | reverse complement strand
TTTTTTTTTTTTTAAATAAACAACTTCACTGTTTAACTTTTCTTAGGAAAAAGAACATTCCAGGGTAAGTTGGATGTCCTCCCTCTGAGACACTGCTTCAGACCTGACAACCTGGGGAGGATGAAGGACCCTGGTCAAGCTGGGGGAGAAATTCTTTCCCCTACTTACCCAATTTTCAGGTCTTTGTTGGTATCCTATGAGGATACCAGGAATCATATAATGGTTTTAGTTGGAAGGGACCTTAAATTTCATCTAGTTCTAGCCCTGCTCCTCTCTGTCAGTGAGAAGCCATTCCCCCTTGTCCTGGCACTACCAGCCTTGTAAGTAGTCTGAAGAGGAGGCCTGAGACTGGCCCCAGTCCCTGCCATGCAGCCTGAGTGCAGGCAGAGAAGTGCTTCTGTGTGTGCTGAGGCCTCCAGAAAGTGAGGCAGAGCAGATGGGAATCTATGAAAGAGTGGGAAGTACATTAATTAGTCTTTGTTACCCAGTTTCTTCCAATATCTTTGCAAACAGCGACGATGAGTCATCCTGAAGCCTTGTCATTTTTCCTGTGGTTAAGAGTTCCCAGACTTTTGTAAGATGTGTGGTGTTGGAAGCATGGATTTAATCCAGTCTCTTTTTCAGGGATCTAGGCTATTCCAAAGAAATGCCAAGGAAACCTTAGCTCAAGGCTTTTTTTTAAAAAAAAACCCCCACATTAGAACAGTCAAGGTAAGTATAAGGAGCCATGTCTTGTTTTATGTGTGGATATAAACCAGGTTGTATTCCTTTTAGACAGCAATTAAGGAATATATGTTTAGGTATTTGGATGCCCAGCATATCAAGACTTCAGAAAAAAGATCCATTGTTTACTTAAGCTGTGATGTTTTGATATTTGTGATAGATGTGCTTTATTGTGCCCCTCTTTTTAGGAAGAGTGTAGGAATTGGGAGTTGGCTTGGCTATTTATGTTGTAAGACCCAAATAGTTAATAGGAGCATCTCCAGGATATTACCGTCTCATCCTTGGAGGCAGGAGGAACATCTCAAAAATAGTACATCTTGGAGAGCATGTATCACAGTATCACAGTATTAACAAGGTTGGAAGAGACTTTTGAGTCCAACCCAACATCAACCCACCACCTAAACCATGACACCAAGTGCCTCATCCAGTCTTCTCTGAAACACCTCCAGGGATGGTGACTCCACCAGCTCCCAGGGCAGCCCATTCCAGTGGTGAATCATCCTTTCAGTGAAAAATCTTTTCCTAATACCCAGCCTAAACCTCCCATGACGAAGCTTGACACTGTGTCCTCTTGTTCTGTCACTGGGGCCTGAGAGAAGAGACCAACCCCTGCCTGTCTCCTTTCAGGGAGCTGTAGAGAGCAATAAGGTCTCCCCTGAGCCTCCTCTTCTCCAGGATGAACAACCCCAGCTCCCTCAGTTGTTCCCCACAGGGCTTGTGCTCCAGCCCCNATCCAACCAGTTCCTAACCCAGCACGGAATGCTCCTGTCCAAGCCATGGCCTGAGAGCTTCTCCCGGAGTTTACTGTGGGGGACAGTGTCAGAGGCTTTACTGAAGTCCAGGTGTACCACATCAACAGCCTTCCCCTCATCAACCAGGCAAGTCACTTGATCACAAAAAGAGATCAGGTTGGTCAGCAGGACCTACCCCTCGTAAATCCATTCTGACTGGATCTGATCTCCTGCTCATCTTGCAGGTGCTGCATAATTGCACCCAGGATTATCTGCTCCATAATTTCACCTGGGACTGAGGTCAGGCTGACAGGCCAGTAATTCCCTGGATCCTCCTTCTGGCCCTTCTTGTGGGTGGGGGTAATATTGGCCAACTTGAAGTCATCTGAGACCTCTCCAGTGACAGGGGATGGAATCCTATTTCCACAGAAGCCTATGGGGTTCTTCCACTGACTTCAGAGAGGAGAAGGATCCCACCTCAAGTCCAGCACAACCTCTAGAGGACACATCTGGCCAGATGGGAGAGGGGAACTGTGGTAAGGAATTTTGCAGGCTCTGTTAGGAAGCCAATGAGAACAAGACTGTGCAAAGCATAGGAAACTCTGTGTGTAAAGCAGAGAGTCAGACGGAAAAATAGACAGATATGGACATGTTTAACTTTAGATTCAAATTTGTTTCTCTATTTTTCAGTATCTCATATATGAGGAAGAAGGCAGTGCTGCTTTCCCCTCTACTTCTAAATTTCATGCTGTCTCTAGGCACCTGGCACAGAACTTAGATTTTACTACATGAGTACATTTACCACTTAGAGGCACCAAAGTTATTTAGTGGGGGAAGCTGAACTCCAGAAATACCAGCATATCTTGTCTGATAATTTAACAGCACACCACAGGAGCACTTTCTTCTGGTTGTGTTGTAGCCCACACAATGACAAATTATGCTTTTCCAAGTATTAGCCTTCTTGGACAGCAGTTATGCAGTGGGAAGGGTGACTTAAAAACCAGAGCTTTTGACTCAAAAGGAGATCTTTCTACTCAGAGTTACTGGAGTACTCTGCTTGTATATCACAGATTCAGCTGAAAAACCCTAAACTTCTCATAGCTTCTTGTCCCTGTAGTGTTTGTAATAGGGTTTGACACCCTTCAGCATTAATGTCTGAAACCCACTGGGGTTTTAGCTGTTTGTATTCTGTCTTTGCTGGTGGAGCTGATACCAGCACTTGCCTCTGCAGTGTGTGTGTTGTCATGTGTGCAATGGTCAGCTCTATAGCAGCAAAATCAGTCAGTAGGAAGAATAATCTGGGGAAAATCAAGTTATCACACTTAAATCTTTATAGGTTTAATATTTTGGCCTGGTGAACAGCTTATTCAAGCAGCTGAAATGAACTAAAACCCGTAAAATGTAATAATAGTTGCAGACAAAGGCAAAGAGATTGGATCCTTGAGGACAAACTGTGATATCTAGTAGTATATTCACAACAGGAATGTGACTGGGGGAAGGAGGCATTAAAGGAATCTTAAGAAATCCCATAGTTTGGAGCACTTCCCTCACATATGATATGTGATGTTTTGTGTGCCTAATCACTCTGTACCCTATGGAAAATGCACCTGAGATGATAGGTGAGATGGATTTATCCAAAAGATCCTGGGAAAGGAGCTTAGAATTGAAAGAAGATAAGACAGTATGGACCCAAAGACCTTTTGGCAAGTTTATGAGCTCACCAAAGGCTTAGAGCTGGTTCCTTTGATTCTTAACTTTTATTTTTTAATTAGGCCATGAGTACCTTGGCAGTTTGGCAGCTCAGGGATACTTTTCCATGTTTGTGACATATGCAGGACCACGAAAGGCAACCTTCTGTTGAGAACCTTGTATCCTGCATGCTGAGTGGGTGGGATTACCTGTGGTATCCTTGTGTCTGTTAGCCCAGTGACATACTGGGGAATGAGTCAGTGGGAGAAAAACTGTCATAGATTCTGGTGGACAGTTTGTCCCCATTGCAAACCAGAATAGCTCTTTGACCTGTTTTGGAGCTTGACTCATGCCAGGAGGAGACCTTACTCTCCAGTTTCCCAAGTGCCTTCTGGGCTCATTTATTTTTCTTGCAGGAGTGGTTCATAGAGCATGGACTGCAGGAGGAGAGTAGCCTTGCTCTGACACATCTCTGCCTCGCCTTCCTCCTGCTCCTGGAGACCACCCCTGGCACAACCCCCTCCTCGAAGAGGTTAACCAAATGGCTGTCCTGGATTCTTCGTGGGATGGGGCTGGTAGGAAATGGTGTGCAGTGCCAAACCCATGATGTGTGTGCTCTTTCCGTTGGGAACACTGACTCATGAAACGAAGTAAAAAGCTGTTACATTTCTTCATGATGAAGAAAACGGGCCCCAGTCTGGTCTCTGTTGTGCACTTGCAGAGCCTCTGTCCAGTGAATGCTTTCCCTGTTATAGCTTGTGAAACCTGGCTCCCCCTGGTAAAAATTCGATTTATTTCAGCTGAAAAGAATTGGGTGTCACCTTGGATGGGCCTTCTCCTTACCCCCAGTTAGGCCAAGCACCGGTCTTGTGACTTTTTAAATCCAGTCCAGGCTACTTATTTACTGTTATTTTGATTCAGCTGAGAAGAACTTGTCAGTGTCTCCCTTGGGTTGTGCTGTCAGCTGGTTGCATTGCTGATCAGCTGTCCAAGGTATGCTTAGTGGAAAATAGAGAAGGAAGCATTTCCAATAGCTGTGGTTCCAACTTCTAATTCCTGTTTCAAGTGCAGAGTGTAAGGCATCAGCTGGAGAAGTAAATCAGATAATTAGAGGCAAGGAAGCTTAGGAGAGGATGTGAATATTCTCACTGTGTCCAGCATGGGGCGCAAAAGTTAAGTACCAGATTTTATTGCATGATGTGTTACAAAGTGATTGCGATGTGGTGTGAGACCTGTGCAGTTTTCTTCAATTTAGACAAAACCCTCTCAAACCTCTAATTTTATTGCAACTATGAACTGAGATACCCAGTTAAGATGCAGTTTATATTACTGTGACTACTGAGCAGTGGTCTCAAACTCTATGAAATTTCTGAAAATGCCTCTTTATGTTGCCTGAAATAGGAACAAATGCAGTATAATTCAAATGGTGTGAGAGAGCTCGAACTGCCTTTGGGAGCAGCAGCATAGTAGGAGTAGAAGGTAACCAGACTCTGTCAAGAAGTGTGGAGTTGGACTCAGTGACCCTTGTGGATCCCTTCCAACTGAGGATATGCCATGATTCTGTGACTAAGAAAGAACAAGAAATGTTTTGCTTTACACTGGGGCTCAGACACAGCTCGAGGAATCGCTGCTGCTCATGCACTCCCTCACAGCTGGTGACTGTGTGAGCTGTGCCTCAGCACAGGCATGTTCTTGGTATTTTGTGCAGCCTGGGCGTGGATGAAGGTGGGAGAGAAGTCACAGGGAGAGTGGAGCCTGATTGTTTGGCCACTGAACAGTAGGCTGTTCTGAGTGATGCCATGGTGGTGCTGCTTGGATTGGACTTGGCTCACTTGAACCAGTGGGGTTTCTCATGAACTCTGGGAATGCATCCTTGCTTTTCAGTTCAGTGTTCTGGATAGAATACTGAAATTATTATCAGTGTGTGTGAGTTTCTGGAGGCAGGCTGGTTTCCTGCTCGCAGTGGGAGCAAAGTGAAGGGCCAAGAACTCTGTTTAAATAATTTTGTTATTAGCAGAATGCACTGTGGCCTTTGGCATCCCCAAACTCAGCTTCTCTGCAAACTGATAGGTAATTGTGGTAATTATGGTACCTGCCATTTCTGGGAATGTGGGGGACCCTGGAGAAGTACACTGCCACGTTAAATCTGTGGAACAATGCATCTGTTGAGTATTAATGGTTTGTTAAATTTATGGAGCCCTTTGGGACAGCTGAATGAAAGGCCTTATATAAATGGCACTTAATTATTGTTATTGCTAGAGAAGGGCTTGCACAAAAGCAGCAGTTATCTGGGAATCTGTGAAACAAAGATCTGGAGCATGCAGCCAACATCTGCTACTGCTTAAAACCTACAACATGAGACACCAATCTGGAGGCACACGTGGAAGAGAGGTTCTGCAGTCCCTGATGGTGGCAATCCTTTGGTCAGGGTGGTCACATGTTGTATGTATTCTGTCCACCTTACTCTCTGGGAGAATTGTCACAGGCGTTGTGTGATACTCTGGTTACAAATGTGCTTTAAACGCTCCTGTTTCCTTCCTCACAGAACTGAGCAGAAATGTGCACTGCTGTTTTTCATTCATGACCTCAGGTGTCCTCACAAACATGGGCAGGACTGTACTGTAGAGCACACAGCAAAGTTTTCCAAGGCAGGTAACGAAACTTTCTGTTTCTAGGAGCTCTGACAGCTCCTTAAAACTCTTGGGCCTCAGCATGTGGAAAAATCCATTGGTGTGTGGTGTTTGGCTCTGACTGCTTGGTTTGCTTTGCTTCTGGAGCAGTGGGAAGCTCAACCCCTCAATTTGAAGAGAAACTGGGAACTTTGCAACACCAGTCTGCTCTGAGTCATCTACTAGTGGCTTCAGAGGAGGCTGAAACCTTCTACCCCCAAGGTTGTCAGCCAGTGACTGTGGCAGTCTTATTAGGCCCATTTCCTAGCAATTTCATGGATACTATGATGAATTCCCTGGCAAGCCTCTTCTAGCCTTTCTGTGGCGTAACAACAGCAGAGGGAACAGGGCAGGGCAAAGAGATTTATTTAATCCTTCTATTTATGTTCATATGAAGGACCAATAAACTGTCAACTGGCTTAGGACCAGCAAGTTTGGCTCACAAGTCATGAGGAGCAGGTAGTGGTGGCTGATGAAGTTTTGTATCTTGACTCAACTGAATTCTTCCTCTAGCAGCTTAAAATGGATCACTTTTGAGTATATTCAGCTAAAAACAAAGCCCATAATTTATTAAAAAAGATGCCACTCCTCTCTTTAACCTACTAGTTAAATATAATCCTGGAATATGGAAGCTTCCACATCTTGTTTTGATAGCTATTTTTGTTTTTTTTTTATATTGTATACAACCAGGAGCTGTGGAGAGAGGCCCAGGACAAAATCTCAGATGTGTGAGCAGCCCTTCTAGGACACACGGGAGCCAGCTGGAGGTTTAGTTTTATGTCAGGTTGACAAGGAGTTTTCTTTTTGGAGGTCTCCCATGTCACACATATTAGACTTCCTAACCACAAGGGAAGAAGGGAAGGCTTCACCTCCATGCCCTCTTTGCTCTCTCAAACAGCCTCAAATTCCATCTGCTGTATTTGCACCGCCCTTGGTCATAATGGTATTTTAACTCTTTTTTATACATAAATACTTTATTATTCAGCAAAACCTTTTGTCAGTGGAAAGACAAAGTTCTTTTTCTGAGATTTTTCTTCTTGTTTTAGCAGTTCAACTACAAATGGAGACAGACAAGAGAAGCAATGAATAAGTACTTTTGCTCCAGTTTGATGTTCCCTGCTCTCAGGATTTTTTCCTGCTCTTTCCACTCCACAGAGATGAATCCTTACTCCAGCATCTGCCCACCAATGAACCCATACCCACAAAGGCCTGTGATTACTCAGCACACTTGCATCAGTAATACTTTTGCTGAGAGTGATGTCCTGTGCTCAAGGACACAGCTGTGATTGCTGTTGGACTTGCTTTGCCAGAGCACTGGGAAGGAAGGTGGCCTCCATAGCAGCCCTTTGTGGGTGGTACCATTCCCTTTTCTTGGAATGCCAAAAATCTGTTGGCTCCCAGATAGAGTCATGGAGCTGTGATTTCCATAGGTGAATCTATGGTTTCTGGTTTTGACTGTGGGTTCATGGTTTTCCCACTTGTGTGCTGGACTGGAAGAGTGGAAATGTTAATTTGACCATGGTTAGTCCTTTTGGTAGTGGCTCAGGAGAATGGAACTTGGTATTTGTTCATGGATGTGAACTCTTCTCTTGCAGGAATCTGCAATCTGTTTCTTTACAAAGCAGCAGATATCTATTTCCTTCCAAAGGCAGGCAAGAGAACTTTGCACCTCTGGTGTGTCTGTGTTTGCCTAGACTTCGAGATCTGACTACATCTCAAACCATGCTAAGTAGGGCATATCCTGTCATTCCCAACCCAAATGGCTTGGTTTCACTGCTTTGTGCTTTGCTCTGCAAAGTTTTGGTGCTTAAAGGGGTAACTCCCTTATTTAATAAGGAAACTGATTTTTTTTTTTTGCTTCCTGGTCTTGCAGTTTCCCTTTGGGAACAGTTAAAGCTGACTGCTGATATTTTAACTTTGGCATTTCTTTTGATACTTTTCTAGTCAAACAAGGTCTTAAGTATTGTTAGCCCTTAGTGACCCAGTTTTTTCTACATCTTCTCTTTCTAAATCTTTCATGCTTGTTCGTTCCTATTCTCCAGGCCTTCTTGAAGTGTAACTGTTTTGAGTTTTTTTCCAACAAAACAATTCCCAGAGTAGCATTTTGAATAAAATATTGGGTATTGCAAGAGTTGACAATGTTGATTATGTGGGGCATTGTTGGTCTGTTCTCTGCACCAGTTTTAAACATTTCAGTAGTCTTGAATATTGCTGAGCATCTGATTAAGATACTGATGTGCTCCTCCTTAAGTTGTCTATACAAGAGGAGAGCACCTGGACTGGATTTGAGACAGGTGGGATGGCCCTGCTGTGAGCTTTCCAGTGTTTAAAATGTAGGCATCCTCCTTGGTTCTGCATTCCCTAGCAGGGGAGCTGAGGTGAGGACAAGCACCAGTGTGCTTGGAAAAGATGATTTCCAGTGTTACACTGAGGTGTCAGGGAGAGGGAAAGCCTGTGCTGCTGCAGCTCCGTTTGCACTCCAGTTTTCTAGTGGTTATCATGTCTCAGGCCCAGCTACTGCTGAATTTGCTCCTTGGGACCATTCAGCATATCTATATTGGGGATTTTATCTGGAACTGGAGAGAAAACATGATCCTTGTGCGTGTTACGCCCTCTTGGCTCAATGCATTTTCTGTCATCCCTTTGCAGTAGTTTCAGGAGGTGTTGTTTTGTTCCTGGTGATGCTCCATCAGAGCAGCTCTGAGGAGACACTCTGGCTGACACTCTGGGCAGGTCCAGCCTTTGGCTCTTGCCTCAGGAACGTTCTTGCCAAATGCCTGGCCACTGAGTTCCTGCTCCTGAGCGCCAGAGACGCTTTTGGCAAGCTGGGGAACTGCTGGGGAAGGGAAGCATTTCATGAATCACAACTCCCACGCCTTTGCATTCCCACTCATTTCCAGCCAAAATACTTTCACCCTTATTCACACCAGATACCACCTTTACTCCAGAATCTTTTCCATCTGTCCTGCAGACTGCTGTGCATAAAGGATGAGAGACTCTGGGGCTCCTCTGAAAGGACAGATACCTGACCTGAAGCAACAAATACTTGTGTGCTTGTAGCAGACATTTGAGTTACTTCAGTGACTTCTCTCCTGTTCCTGCTGTCAGCTGCCATCACCAACACAAGGGTGACAGCAGAAAGATGTCAGAGTTACCCATCAATTTGCCTGTACGAGTATCTTGCAGCTTGGCAGGAAGTATCAGTTCCTGAAGAAGGTGCCTTGAGGAGCTTTCTCAGCTCTGATACTTCCAGTGGGACTGTGCTCATTTTTCATTGGGTGTATATTTGATAGTAATCCAAGAAGGATCATTCCTTTGGGTCTTTAGCTAGTGACAGGGATTAGTTGCAGTGTGGCCTATTTTAAGCACCTAAAAGCAGGTGTAACCCCAACCTTAACCCTCTGAAATGGCTTGATTTTAGGTTTTGTGTGTGTTGTTGCCAGGCAGGACCTGTTCAATCATTTGTCTGAACTCTGAGACAGTAGGAAAACTGTTCACAATGAAACAGATTTTATTGTACTTGTTCTCCTTGAGTAAGTGGCTGAAATCTGGGCTTCTTAAAGGTAGGACAGCATTGAGAGGAGTGTCTCCTTGGCCTGCAAGGAACTGGCTATCAGAAGTGAGACAGCTTCTTCTGTGGCCCCTGGGGAAGTGAAGAGGATGAGGTGGGTGCTCTTGGTACTGCTCAGATTTCAGGGAGCAGTACAGAATCCAGGGTGGAGGCAACATGTGGAGACCACATGGTGAAAACACCAAGCCTGAAGAAGCTACAGAGGTGGATCTGAACCCTTCTGCTGGGGCAGACATGAAGCATGTTCTGGCACAGAGGCAATGCCAGGACATGGCACCAGTCTGAGCTATGATATTTCATGGGTTGGAAGCTCAGCCTCAAAGAATAGGAAGCATCGAGTCAGATAGTTTGTTCTCTATTTAATCATTTATGAGCTCACTGTGGAGAGAAGACTCAGGTAATGGTGTCATTACTGGCAGAGAGCATTTGAAGTATGAGTGTCAGCTAAAGCTCTTGTAATTTTAGGATATTAGCAGAGCCGGGAAAAGAAGGAAGGAAGGAAAAGATTGGCATTTTCTTGGTGGTGTGAAGTGGTGAAAGCAAACCACACTATTATTGGAACATTAATCATGAAGGTACAGATACTGACCACCCTTTATACCATGTGTTGGAGTGCTGAGAGTAGTGTTCTTGCCACAGTCCTCTGCTTTCTTTTCCCATATGCATGAAATAGGTGATCTCTTGCCTGTTCTTCCTAAATATAATAAAAGGATATTTGTCTTGTACGTGGAGTTGGTGTTTGAATACATAGTGATATGGATAGACATTAAGTGGCCAAATCCTACTAGGCTTACCTTGTCCTCACAGAGATCCCCAGGGCTGAATTTGCTGGCTGTGGTAAGCATTGCTCAGATATGAATAGGGCTCCTTCATTTGGTTGATGATGTTGAAGGCTGGCAGCAGTGACTGCAGCTGGCTTCTTCCTTGAGAAGGCAATGCCAGGCAGGAGTTGGTCACTAAGTGACTGATACTATCCCCTCCACCCTGCTCCCCTCCCCTAAGCTAAAGCTTTCCATGGAAAATTTGGCTGGGTTGGCTCTGTCTGAGGCTTCAGGCATAGAAACATTCCTGCACTCCTGCTGCGTTCAGGTCTTCAGTAAAGCACAGAAGTGAGCTTACAGTCTGGCCAGTGTGGCCTCTCAGTGACTGATGAATGAAAAGTTGGCCTTGGCCCCCAAAATAGGGGTGATTATTTTCTTTATAGTCATGTCTAGGGTGTTCAGGCAACAGAGAGGGGGTAACTCAGTTCTATCAACATCTGAACTGCCTTCAGCATTGTCTTTCTCTTCACTGAGCACGTAAAGACCTTGAGCAAACTCAAGGAGCTCAGTGCCTGCTGTTTGCTGCACTGAATCTTGGCCATGGTGAGAGGCAGCTTCTCTCTGACTCAGCAACAGACCACTCACAAGTTAGGCTGGCACTGAGGATTAGGAATATTTGTTTTGGAAAGAAGTTTGGCATTAGAAAACAAGGAGTCAAGATGCCTATTTTGTTGAGCACTGAGCTGCAGAGAATTTCGGGATGTGGTTCTGACTTTTTCTCAAGCACAGAGTAGCATTTTATTTTCCTCACAGATTCATTTCATGGGATGAGTTACTCAGATTTTAGAGTTGATTCAGCCAGAGGCACATCTTCAAGAATCTGCAAGTTCACACCAGGTATCTCTGTCAGAGCTAGAAATAAACCCCATGTCTGGATCCAGAGGCTTGTAAGGGAGTTAAAGAAGAGGTGCTTTTCTCCTGTGTTATATGAAAAGAAGGTTATGCTGGAATGTCTGCCTTGGCAGAAACTGTTTTTCCTTTTCCAGGGAATGAGGGGAGATTCACTCTTTCCAGTGGCAATAGAATTGCTTTTGTGTTCGAGTTCATAAACTGCAAGAGATGAAGCTGAACATTATGTACAGATTAGAAATGTAACTTTGCCCAGGAACTAAAGATGAGGGAAAAAGAGTCACAGCCTTGGCAGCAGCCAGGAACATACAGCAAGTTCTTATGTTGGGTGTGGGATAAAGCCATTCCTTATGAACACTGCAGGAAAATGTTTGAGGCTCTCTTCCAATAACTGCTGGAGGTTTCCTGGGAGCAGAGACCTCAACAGAGCCACAGGGGAGTGAATCTGAAGCTTTTCTCTAAACCAAATTAGCTGCTTATCAGCCTTAAATCTCTGCTCCCTAAGCTCAAGGATCTCCACTGCTCCAGGAAAAGTCATGGAATTAGAAAGCCTGATGTACTCTTTTTTTTATCTGAGAGAGGCACAAACACACCTAGAACAAACCATTTTGATTTTTTTTTCTCTTCACTGTGTCAGGGTGGAGAAGAGTTTTTTAATAGGAATGAAAAAAGTGAGCTGTAAGGTTTTTTTCATTTGGAATCCAAGGGGGTAGAAGTCACTCCTCTAACAAAAAAAAGGAGAAAGGCATGTTATTGGACCCGTTGAGGACATGAAAAATGTCTTGCATTTCGGTTCAGCTTCAACAGCTGAGCCCGGAAGAGAAAATTTGTAGAAGAAAGAAATATTGTTTTAAATGAAACCACTTCAGGCTCTAAACTTGGAACTTTTCCCTTGAAAAATGTTACAGCGAAACATTTTGTGAAATTTGAAGCTTCAAACTCATATGGAATCACTCCTCCCTATGAACATTTTCACTTTCAATGAGATCTCTATTTGCTCCAGAGTTCTAGTGAAATATTCCTAAATAACTTATGCCAACTATTATTCAAAAGCTGGTTTTCTGAAAAGGGAGAAGAGATGTAAAGGTACATTTGCAGTGGACAGCACCTAAAGTTCAAAGACATATTCAGTCATTCTTGTCAGTGGGGTGATGCTTGGGACTAAAGAGACCAACAAACTGAAGGGTCACTGCTTTGTGGTTTTCCTTCTAGTTTTAAATTTCTGGCTATAAACATCTCAGAATTTGCTGTTGGGTTTTGAATCAGAAGTATTTGGTATCAGAAGTTGATCAAACTTCCCCATCACTTATTCTGAGGTCCCCAGGGCACTTCAGGCTGGGGTGGGGAAAGGTTCCTGACTGGGGCAACTTGGAGCATTTCAAGCCTCTTTGTGTGGTGCCTGGTCCTGTGGAGGGATCTCCTTCTGGCTGGCTACACTGGAGACCTGAATGAGCAGGATATGACCATTTCCCTGTGAAATCCTGGCTTGCAGAATTGAAGATCTTCCAGTGCCTGAAGGGAGCCTACAAGAAAGATGAAATTTTTGAAAGGCATGGAGTGATAAAAAACGGGGAATGGCTTCAAGCTCAAAGAGAGTAGGTTTAGACAAGATATTAGGAAGAAATCGCCTGTGAGGATGGTGAGGCTCTGGCACAGGGTGCCCAGAGAAGCTGTGGCTGCCCCATCCCTGGAAGTGTCCAAGGTCAGGTTGGAGCAGCCTGGGATAGTGGGAGATGTCCCTGCCCATGGCAGGGGGTGGGATGAGTTGTTTTTAAAAGTCCCTTCCAACCCAAACCATTCTGTGATTCCGTGATAAGTTGACACCCAGGGTTTCACATGCCTGTGCATGACATTTTTATTCCATATAGTTGTTCTGGGGGCTCTCTTTGTTAGAAGCAGAGCCACAGGGAAGGCATTTGGCACTGAGTGATGTTATGGACTGTGATTCTTGAAAGGCTGCTACGTGCACAGGAAAGAATTTGATCTTGTACAAACAGGACAGCCATGTGCAGTTATGGGCAACTTATGTGTTCTCTTTCCCAGGGAATATACGCTGTTCAGCTGAGATCCATCCCTCTTGGTTTTACTTGCCAGCAGTTTTCAGCTGACATTGTGTTTGCACGAAGACAGCAGCAAGCAGAAACTGCATTTAACCTTTTATTCCCCCCCAGTATTCCAATTTTATCCTTTTCTGTTCCTCTCTTGTCTGCTCTTTTATATGAAACACTTTCAGTAGAGGCGTACTGGGGACTTGTTTTTACTTGCCATTTGTTGAGGACAGTGTAAAACTACAAGAATGCAGGCAGAGAGAACAGGACTCAGAAAGGGAGTGCTGGGGGTGGCAGGGATCTGGTTCTTAAAAGTTTTAGACCAGCCAGGCTGTTGTCTGACTTCCCCCAGGTTGCCACCAGGCAAGATGTAGAAGCAGGACCCTGTAACTCCCTTACAAGTTGATGGATGCTGTGAGACAAGTCTGGTCACACAGTAAAGGAGATGGCTGAAAATTCCTAGTGGATTGCCTCTCCTGTCCCAGCAGCCAGAGAGGGACCCGTGCCCATGGCAGGGGGTGGAACAAGATGAACTTTAAGATCCCTTCCAACCCAAACCATTGAGGTCAGCAGGATCCAGGTAGAAAGGCTGCTTTTCCTCTCTATCCAAACTGTGATATGATTCAAAGAACTTCAGAAGCACTGCATATTGCTCTGTTCCAGTGTGATCCTGCAACATCAGCTCTGTTCATTACCCTGTTTCGCATCTGTTTGTAGAGGCAGGTATATTTACTTCCCAGCCTGACTTTACAGTTGTTTCAGTGCTTAGGATTCTTTGATGGAAGAGTGGGTGAGGAGGCAGCTCTGAAGGGATGGAAAGGTCTTGGTGTCCCAGTTTGAATCTAGTACTGAAGAGAGTAATTTTCCAGGATTCTCCTGTCTTGGGCAGCTACCATGCTAATAGGAGCACTGTTACTTTAAAGACTGATGCCTTCCTTTCCTTTTTGTGTGCTACAGCCTCAGACATGAGCCTTGCTTTAATTTAAATTCAAAACAGCAGACGGACACACATGCTATGAAGAATTATGGGGTGTCGCTGCCAAAGATGCCCTCAAATGACTGAGTGAAAGGGAATGTTTACAAACTAATAAAACCTGTTATTAAGGGATTATTAATGAAAGGCCTTCGAGCAAAATAACTCCCTCCCCCTCAAAGTGCTTGAAGTTACTCTTTTGTAAGCTGCCCTTTGTTTTTCTTTTTCCTAAGATACATGGGAAAATAAATACCAAAAGAAATGACTGAAGAGGCAGTCACCATCATATGGGTAATTTTGGGGGGACCTGGAGGTTTCACAAGACCTCAGCTCATGTCTGTCCAACCCTGTTTTGCACAGATGTGGTGAACTTCACAATCCATTCTAATTAGCACCAGGCCTAATGAGAAGCTTTGGCGTGGGATGGAGAAAAATAATTCATGATGTTATTATTTGGTTTTGGTTAGCGAGGAAATATGGTTGTAGGGCTGGAAAATACACCCTGGCACTTAAGGTTTCATTTAGCAGATGGGCTGAATAGCTGGGAAACAGGGAACTGGTCCGATATTCTGAGGTTTGGAACATGTAGGTAGGAGTTTGCCTGTCATGTCATCTTTGCTTGCCTTGGTAGATAATAAATCACTGGATATCTGCATCCCCAGCAGTGTGGGCAGCAGGATTCTCCCCCTCTGCTCTGCTCAGATGACACCCTGCATGAATACTGTGTACAGTTATGGTGCCCCCAGTGTAAGAAGGATATGGTACTGGTGGAGCAAGTCCTGAGGAGGCAGGAACTTGTCAAGGGGACTGGAGCACCTCCCCTCTGAAAAACAGTCTGAGAAAGTTGGGACTGTTCAGCTTGGAGAAGAGGAGGTTTTGTAGGGACCTCAGAGCAACCTTCCAAGGTGGAGAGGGACTCTGCATTAAGAACTGGAGTGACAGGACCATGGGGAATGAGTTCAAACTGTCAGAGAGTAGATTTAGGTCAGACACAGGGAAGAAATTCTTCCATATGAGGGGGGTGAGGCCCTGGCACAGATTGCCCAGGGAAGTGTTCAGGACCAAGTTGGATGGGTCTTGGAGCACCCTGGTCTGGTGTAAGGTGTCCCTGCCCATGGCAGGGGTTTGGAACAAGATGAACTTTAATGTCCCTTCCAACCCAAACCATTCCAGGATTCTGTGATCTTGCTTCCTGAGAACCAGGTCCTGGCTCAAAGATGGCTCAACAGAGGAGAAATGCCAGCAAGAGAGAGGAGGAAAGGGTAGCCCTGAGAAGGGAGGTGGTCTCTCCATATGCCCTTTCCTGGGGCACATGGCACTGTGGAGAAGAGACCTCACATCTCCTTAGGGTCTGCCTACCTTTCCATTTGCTCTGCCAGCTGCTCACAGCCTGAGTTTTAGGGTGACTCCTTGTTCCTGGTCCCTGTTCCAGTGCTCCATTCCTGGTGTGGATCATCTACTTTGGAATCAAACAGGGCTGACAGACCAAGTTCAAGATACTTCTGCCTACGGTAGCACCCAGTTTACCTACAACAGCGTGTGTTGTTGCTGAGGGAAAGGACAGGTCTTGCTGTGCAATTCTGGCTCCCCAAGGGTGAGGTGATGCTCCTTCATGCTGCTGTGTTGCAGGCAGGGAGAGGGAAGCACATTTCTGAGCTGGAGAGAGCCTGTTGAAGGAAGCCAGGGCTTTTCTGGGAGATTTGGAGCAGTCTGGCAGATGTTTGTGAGTGGAGGTACCCACAAGAGAAAGGCAGGGATCAGTCAGCATGGAGAAGAGGGAGGGCAAAGCCAAAGTACCTGGGATGGAGGAGGCAGCCGGTACTCCATCAGGGGGACAGAGAACCAGGGTCTGCTCTGCTCTGCTCTGCTCTGACTGGTCTGACTCTGGTTGTGAGCTGAAAAAATGTAGAAAATGGATGATGCAGAGGAAGCATCTTTGGAGTTGGAAGTAGTAAAAAGCTTGGCTTCTTCCACAGCAAATGTTCCCAGGAATCAGGGCGGAAAAAAATCCATTTGGATTAGTTGTGTGCAGCTGGGAGCAGGGTCCCTGCCAGTTCCTCCCTCCTTCCTGTCACTGTGAAGGAAGGCTAGGGAATGTCTTTAAAGGGATTTCACATGATGCAACTGCATCTTCCTTGAGGGTTGGGAGGCAGAGGCCTTGCTCGTGTCCGAGGTGGATTGCCCCCGAGGGCTGTGTGCTGCTTGCTCTCTGCCTCTGCAGTCCAGCTGCAGTTTGCCACAGATAAAATCCTCTGGCCTAAGGAAATCAAGGGGCTGAGCTACTGCTCTGCTGAGTGAGGCACATATCTCATGTGTGGCACTGGACAGCTCAGTGGGAGCCTGTGAAAGGGAATGGGGTTTGCTTTCTGTCAGTGCTTGCCACTCTCTTCTTGCCATGTGTATGACCTGGTAGTGCTCCCATGATGCAGAGTCCTCTCAGCACTTCTGAGTAGGGCTGTCCTGTGTCACCTAAGCTGTGCAGCTCCTACAAATCCCTGGAAAACACACTTCTGAGTGTGGCTGAACTGGCATTCACAGGAGCACAGTGTTCTCTGATGGGCAGCTGGCACAATACAGAACTGAGATCCCCACCAAGTCATCCCGTTCAGGAGCTGCTTCACCTCAGAAGTACAACATTCTGTGTTGTTACAACTCTTGCATCTGGTGTGGCATGTGCCCAGCATGGCTGCTGCTAGGAAAGGTGGCCAGTGTTCAAGGATTTGGGTGCAGCTGTGGCAGAGCTGGTTCCAAACCCCCCAAACCTGGCTCCATCCTTTGTGGTACCCACCAAGGCAAGCCCAGAGGACAGGATTTACCTTATGGCTGAAGTCCCCACCCAAACTGCTTAAGAGGAGGCAGTATCCACCCATTATTAGGTGTTATCTTATGCAGAGTGCTTCCTACTCTGTGTGTTTGAACCCCCTCAGTGAAAAGGAGGATCTCAAGGAAGACCAAACAAACAATATGTGAGCAACCTGGTCTAGTGGAAGGTGTCCCTGCCCGTGGGGCAGGGCTTCATGTAAAGATGGGCTTTATGATCCTTTCCAATGCAAACCATTCTGAGATTCTGTGATTTTCACCTGATAGGACTTTTGACTGGCATAGGGAGCAGGGGGCAGGTGTGTCAGGGGTATGACATGGATGGAAGAAGAGGGCAGAGAGATCCACGAGTAGCTGATGTAATGTGAGTAGCATTTGGGAAGGGTTTCCTGGTTGCTTGCTCTTGACATGACCCTCTTGGCTTAACTAGAGGGGTCACTGCCTTCAGGGCTGAGTGGGAGGAAAGGAGAAATATTCCCAACAGACATCTCTCCCTTTTCTCTTAATAGTGTAAGATGATCAGGGCAGCTGTGCTTTATAGTTTCTGGTCTAAACCCACTNCAGGAGCTGCTTCACCTCAGAAGTACAACATTCTGTGTTGTTACAACTCTTGCATCTGGTGTGGCATGTGCCCAGCATGGCTGCTGCTAGGAAAGGTGGCCAGTGTTCAAGGATTTGGGTGCAGCTGTGGCAGAGCTGGTTCCAAACCCCCCAAACCTGGCTCCATCCTTTGTGGTACCCACCAAGGCAAGCCCAGAGGACAGGATTTACCTTATGGCTGAAGTCCCCACCCAAACTGCTTAAGAGGAGGCAGTATCCACCCATTATTAGGTGTTATCTTATGCAGAGTGCTTCCTACTCTGTGTGTTTGAACCCCCTCAGTGAAAAGGAGGATCTCAAGGAAGACCAAACAAACAATATGTGAGCAACCTGGTCTAGTGGAAGGTGTCCCTGCCCGTGGGGCAGGGCTTCATGTAAAGATGGGCTTTATGATCCTTTCCAATGCAAACCATTCTGAGATTCTGTGATTTTCACCTGATAGGACTTTTGACTGGCATAGGGAGCAGGGGGCAGGTGTGTCAGGGGTATGACATGGATGGAAGAAGAGGGCAGAGAGATCCACGAGTAGCTGATGTAATGTGAGTAGCATTTGGGAAGGGTTTCCTGGTTGCTTGCTCTTGACATGACCCTCTTGGCTTAACTAGAGGGGTCACTGCCTTCAGGGCTGAGTGGGAGGAAAGGAGAAATATTCCCAACAGACATCTCTCCCTTTTCTCTTAATAGTGTAAGATGATCAGGGCAGCTGTGCTTTATAGTTTCTGGTCTAAACCCACTCTGCATTTATTTTAAAAGCTTTCCTGTGTCGGATGTTTGTGTTCCTGCCTGTAAAACGGTGCTTCCTGAGATCCTTTGTAGTAGTCCTCTGTCATTTCTTTCCTTGGAGGTTGTTACTCTCCAGTTTTGCCTCTAGATTTGTGTGTGCTCTCTCTCCCTGCTTTCTGAACCCTCGTTCTGCCACCTCAGGTGACACCACAGTGGGTGCATGGCCACACAGTGTCTGTGGACTGCTCTGCATAAGGACAGTGTTACCATAGAATTCCTGAGTGGTTTGGGTTGAAAGGGACCTTAAAGTTCATCTCATTGAGCTGAAAGCTCATCTCTGCCTTGGGCAGGGACACCTTCCACTAGACCAGGTTGCTCCAAGCCCTGCTCAACCTTCATGGGCTCAAAAACTTCAGGGAAAAATTAAGTCTTAATGTGAAAATCTCTATTTTGGTCAGAATACACATTTTCCACTGGAGTCAAGACAGATGGAACGCCTTCACCATTCGTGCAGCCGTGTCTCACTCCTGACTGCATGCAGTTGGTTTGGAAGAATAAGCTTATTTAAGGTCCAGACTATTAAAAACATCTGCTTTCCCATGTATCCTGAAACATTGCAGGATTTGAAAATGGAGAACATGTATCATGCTTGTCCTACCACCATAAAACATTGACTCCACAGTTTAAATTGTGGGATTTTAATTATGGTGTATCTGTATTATTCAGTCCTGTGTAATGCACTGTTGGTTATGGTGCTGTGATCTCTTTTCCTGGGTTGGAGCTGGGCCACCTGACCATATTTGCAGTGTGTGGTTAAGCATCTAATGCATCTGAATAAGTAAAATAATCACTTCCAGACTAAACACATTTGAAATTTGTTTAAAATATTGAACACGCTTCATCACTGGGAGATGTCTCTTCTGTGACATCAAGCTACATCCGTGTGTCACTGCTGATGCCAATTTCTTTTTCCCGTTTTTGGGGACTGGAAGCACAATATTCACTGAAAATCATCCTTTGGCTGTGGTAACTCTTGGCTGAAGGTCAGCCTCTGCCTTACTTCTGGGCATCTCTGAGCATTAATATTTATGACTTCAGTGGCCCCTTCAGTGGCAAAAAATGTAACAGTTATCCTCCTCTTTCAGATGGAAAAACTGGATCATGAGAAGACAGTAATTCTCATCTGTTTAGCTTGGAATGACTTGAGAGAAGCTGGTGACAGCACCAAAGGACAGCAAAGATTTGGTATTGATTGAGTCACTCCAGGGCCCTATGAATAGCAAAACTGCTTGCTGGTAGTCCGGGAGAAGGGAAGGAAAGAGGCTTTGTACCTCAGCTGTGCTGGAAGAGCGAGTAGAGCCCATGTCTGTGTGTGACTCCTTTCCCTGCGGACTCAGTGTCACCGTTACGATTTTTTTAGACTTTTAGACTTTTTTCTGTTTCGATGTTTAACCCTGTTATCCTGACAGGATGCTCTTGCTTTCTTTCCCTTCCTATTTAATTTTACCAAAGCAGTGAGATGGAAGTCTCTTTGTTTCCATTGTGTTTTGGAGATGAGCAGTGGGAGCTCCAGCTGCATGACGTGTGTTCTGCATCCCTGAGTGCTGATCTGAGCCTGTCTCACATTGGTGTGTCTGGCACCCAAGGCAGTGAGGGTGTGCAGAGCTTGGTCCCACAGGATAGGGCAGCAGTGCCTCTGTAGGTGCTGGCCAGAGCTGTGATGCTTGCCCAAAGCTCTGCCCATGTTACAGAGTAGAGATGTAGCACTACAGCCCTCCTACCTACATAAATCCTTTTCTTTTGGCTAATTTATCTCTGTGCTTGCTGCCTACACTTCTGCAGTTGTGGCAAGAGTTTATAACACATCTGTGGTCCTTAAAGATTCTGTCTCCCTGTTTCTCTGGGGGGAAGGGTGCTATTAAATACAGCCTCCCAGCAAATTCCAGTCAGTAATCACACCCAGACCAGAGTCCCAAAGCAGCCAGTGTTCAGACACCAAGGACCCTCTGAATTGCTGCAGAAGGACCCAATACGCTTCTCCCCTGGCCTTGCACAGTGGAAATGCTGCAGAAGTCCAATCAAATAGTGAAGTTGGTTCCTGAGCCAAAAAAGAAAAAGGTGCTTGCATTCAGTAGAGATTGTCCAATGTTAATGCTGAGCTTTCCCATGGCCACAGTGAGGGGCTGAATGTGGGTGTTCATGGATGCTGTAAAGGTCTGACACAGTCAGCAGGCTGGCAAGGTGATAGCTTCCCATCAGGAAGATTTCCTTTGGGTTTAACAAGGCATTTAAACACATACCTGTGGGCAGAGAGGAGATTTTGGCCTCAGTGCCAATGTTTGTGTTTAAGATCAGACATAAATTTGAGCATCCTACTGGAGTAATGCTCTAGATAAGAGTTAAAAAAATGCTTTCCTAATCGATGTCTTCCCCTCCCAGAAGTAGTTTTCATCTTGGACTTCTGAAGTTCCTTAAAAATGAACCCTCCCTTCCCCTTTTAAAAGTATTTTGTCTTGAATAGCAATGTAGTCAGTAATTTCAAACTGCTCCTGTAGTGTTTGTGATTGCTGTCATGATTTTTGTGTGCTCAGAAGTGTCATATTTTTTCTTCTGATTGCACCTAAGTAGTAAAGGACACATTGCAATGGATAGCACACAGGGTTTTTTTCCAAATCTGAGAACAAGAATGAGGATAGAGAGTTTTTGGCAAGCTGCTGTGTTGATGAACAAATGGGATCAAAGGATTCACCTTCCCAAAGTAACTGCAACCCTTAATTCCTTCTGCACCTATTTGACTTTATGAACACATTCTTATCGATATGTTTAGTTTGAAAAGTACTTTTTTATCTACTGAAAAATGTCTATTCTGGTTTTTTTCAGAACATGAAATTCTTGAACTTGGAAAAAAAGCCTCCATTTATATTCCAAGAACAATCAAGGGTTTTTTTTAAGAGGGCAGTCAGAGCTGAGGCTGGATGAGTTCTGTCATGTTTATGAAGTTGTGAAAGCAGCTGGACACAGTATGGAAACCCTCAACCAAAAGGTTTTTGAAGTCTCTTTTCAGTATAATCATCCCGACTTACTACACTAAACTGTTTATTTGATTTGGATGGAAGATGAAGTAAGAATCAAACTGATATTCTGGAATATTAATATTTTGTTAAGATTGCACTGCTTTAGAGAAATATCCTTATATTGTGAATATTAATTGTATACACTTTTCAGATTCTAATTGGTACTTCTGTAATTGATTTACAACCATCATGAGCATGAACCAGATCAGCTGGAGAGCCAGGTCTGTTCAGTATGTTTTTAAAGCAACCTTGTGTCATGACTTTTCGCTTCCTCAAGAATCAGGGATCAAAGGAACAGAGTAGTGTGAGTAGCCCTGAGTTTGCAGTGCATCACTTGGGCTTCATAGGCATCAGTTTCTGAATTACTGAGAACACCAAGAGTGTGATCACTGGTACTGGTGTCTTGGATCTTCATGTTGGGCTGTTTCCTGCTATCCTCCCACTTTGGGATCGCTGGTGACACCTCCCTGGAGATACTCCAGAACCATTGGAATACAATCCTGAGCAGTGTGTTCATGGGTGACCCTGTTTGAGTGGAGAGGTTGGACCATGACTGTGGCCCCTTTCAACCTGCCCCGTCTGGTGGTCATGTGAAACCAACGACAGCCAAGGGCTGGAGGAGAGTTCCTGTTCTCTTGGAATTCCCCCATCTTAGTCTAGGCTTGGGTTATTGCTGGACTGTAACAGGTGGAGGAGACCAGAGCAAAGGTAGCTGCTACCTGGAAAGGTGCTGTGGGTGAATGGCTTGTACTTGACCTGGAAACAGGTCAGGGACTGGTGGATCAGTTCCCAGCAGCAGCCATGGGGATGGCCTGGAGGAAACAGCTGAAAGCAAACAAACATTGGATTTTTACTGTTTCTGAGAACTGTCTGGGTCACCTCCTTATCTCTGATTTTGTTTCTCAAAAACAGGCTGCTCAACGATCTGGATGAGAGGACTCACTGCCTTGGAATTAAAGCTGGGAAATGCTTTTGGAAAAACAGAAGACGTTCTGGAGGAGGTCAGTGTTGTCTCTCTGGCCTGGCAGGTTTTTTGTATAGGTTTGATTTTTTCCATTAAGATGAGATATTATTTTATTTGGAGAGAGGTATTCCTTGGAAAAGTCATTATTTACTCACACACCGTGTCCATGATGTCCTGTTGCTATGATCTCAAAAGAAAAAAACAGTTTCCTCATCAAAAACCTACAACTGTCGGCAGGCTGTGCCCAAAAACTCTGTCTGTCTTCCTCCTCCTCCAAATGGGCCTCCCACTTCTTCCTTTAGGCTTTCTCCTTTCTCAGGTACTTGAAAGACATGTTGTCTTGCCTTTCTTTTGGTCTGTGGATCTCAGAGTTAGTCATTACCAGCTTCCAAAGGAATTGCGTATTTATAATGTTCTGGAAGGATGAAGGTTTTACCTCTGGACTAAAACAAGATGACATTTCTACTGACTATTCTTTTGGTTTGACTCTTTGGACTGTGTATTGCATTTTACATATCACTGAGTGATATTCCTCATCCCTAGTGGACTTTAGAATAAGATAAAAAGAGAAGCAAAGGAAACAAAGGATAACTGGATTGAAGCCAGTGTTTGATTGTAGTAATGGGATGCTTCTGCCTGGCCTTAGACTCTGAATTCATAACTGAGGGACAAGCAGTGCCCAGTGTGAGAGCTGAGTGTGGAGCCCAGCAAGGATGTGGCACTGAATCCCAGGAGAGGGACCGCAGGGTGGGCCATTCTGCTCCAGGAGGGAGCAGTGTGCTGTCCACAGTGCCTCAAAGCACTGGTACTGCATGAATGGTGTTACATGATATTATTGCACGAGTGCATTATGCTCCTTCATTCCAGCTGTGTCCTAAGGGCTGACAATACTGAGAAATTCTGTGCCAGCTGCACCTCCCTGAGGATTTCTTTGCTGTGTCATTTTTTATATGTTGGACACAGAGTGGGGCTTCCCCTTCCTAGGGTGGCTGCTGTTTGCTCTGGAATTTCCCAGCATATTCAGGCAACAATGAATCTGCTTCTTGCATGGAGGCTCAGATCTGCTCTGGATTCACACACTGAATGTACAATGTTTGCACAGCCCTCTTGAGACCTGAATTTCACTCAGCTGCTGTTCACCATTGTGCAGGTCTGGCAGATACTTGCTGAAATCTTTGACTAATGGAGAAAATTAGTTTTCAGACTCACTCTATGGCCAGCAAAAACGCACAGACACAGATAAATATGACCATATCTGATAGACTGTGAACTGCAACTGATTTACATTCTGTGGTGCAGCCTGACCCTCCCTGAGCTGCAACAGAGGGAAATTTGCCCTGCAGTCAAAGAGAAAGTTGTTATATGTGTGTATATTTCTGTCAAACAAAATGGGAAAACCCTTGGGTCCCATTCAACAGGTTGAGATGACTCAGTCCCCAGACTCAGAGTCCCAGCTGAGTTGGTCACCCTGCCCCAGTACATCCAGTGTGTGACACAAAGACTGATTCCTGCTGGCTTGCTTGCTGGGAACTTTTGTGTGGTGAATTGCAAAATCCTATCCTGTTAATAACCCCGTGACAGCTTCTGCTCTCTGCTGGGCCTCGTGGTGTGAGCTGGGACTTTGTTACCTTCAACATACAACAAGGAATGGGCAGATTCTGACCTAATTACATGGCCTCAGTCTTCTCCTTATCATCATTCCCATGTTCTATGGGACATTCTTCAAACATCTCGTCTCTTACAAGTTCTTTTCTTATGGCCTGCAACAGGGGACAAGATACTCATAAACCTTTTAGCAGCTGTGAGATGTAAGATGGGATTTTGCCAAAGCACTTACCCTATGAACTCCACTTCTGTGGAAATAAGTGGTGAATGATCTTCATTTCCATGAGTCCAGGGTTGGAGCAACAATAGGATTTTTGTGAAAATCCACACATGAAGCCAAGTTTTCACCATCCTGGATTCTCTTCAAAGACAAGAAGGAAAATCCGAACAAAAATCCCAAAGGAACATAAAATTTTCCCCATTTGTTTCCACCCACCATGTGGGAGCACAAAGCTGTTGTGAGCTTGCCTGAATGTTCCTACCTGTGTTTATCCTGTAAAATGGATATCAAAGAAATCATCTGAACAAAAGGAGAACTTTTCAGATGTATGAACGTGTGATCTTGAGTTAAATGAGCCTTGGTCTTGAAGTATCAGGATGTTTTCTGAAAGGACTCTGCTCTGAAGCAGGTCTAGTGGCATTAGCTGAGGGGGAACAGCTTTCTCCTAGAGTTATCACCAGTAACAATCATGGAATCACAGAATGGTTTGGGTTGGAAGGGAGCTTAAAGTTCATCCAGTCCTACCCTCTGCCATGGGCAGGGACACCTCCCACTGTCCCAGGTGGCTCCAACCTGGCCTTGGACACTTCCAGGGATGGGGCAGCCACAGCTTCTCTGGGCAACCTGTGCAGGAGCCTCCCCACCCTCACAGCCGAGAACTTCTTTCTATTCTGTCCTGGAAATCTGTGTTATTTGGCTGTAAAGTTAACACCTGGCCAAAATGAACTGGGTAGGTTACATTTATCTTTTTTCTAATGCACATTTCTCATGTAAATAGATCAAGAAGGTGCTGAAGTCTGAGTGAGAAGCCCATTTAAGCCAACCTTTATTGAAATTCTCCATCTCCCAGATGGAAAGGCTCCAGCTGTGTAAGGAGGCAGCACAGAGCTGCCTCTCACTGTCTGTGCTGTGTGTGTTCCTGGCTCTGCATGTCAGTGTGGTAAAAATAACCATATTTTAAATCTAGTGGAAATATTAAGGGCTTAATTATCATCTGCTTTGGAGCTTTTTTTCGACCAAGACTAAGCAGATACAAAAAATTTGGCTGCTGTTCTCTGCTCCTGCACCACCCAGCCATGCTGGGAGCTGAAGCAGCCTGGTGGCTACTGGATTCTTGGTGACCCCTCTGGTAGGAAGGGATTAGAGGGACTTGCAGCTACTTCAATACCCCTTGTTCCAGGCATGTGTGTCTGTCCCCAGAAGACCCCTTGGCCGTGTGTAGCTTTATATGAAAGGGGAAAAGTAAAATCTATTTATAGGCAGTCTGAGCAGCCCATTATTCAAGGCTGGGTTGTTGACTCATGCCCATCTGATATCATTTAAAGGGTTAGATATTGCCAGCAAACAAAACTAAGTGCTGTTAGTCCCTTCTAGGCAATAGAATTAACTGTTCTTAAGCTGACGTTTGCTTTTATGGCAGAAGCAATGCATCCCAGAGGGCCTGTTAATAATGTATACATGGCTGGAGAGGTGCAAGTCTGGATTTTCGTGGGTTTATGATGATAGAAACAGAAATATGAAGGCAGCAAAGCTGCCAGTGAGCTTCAGCTCTGTGTCTGTCACTTAGGTTCATCTCCATTAAAAGAACCTGCAGAAATTATGAGGGAAGGAGAAGAAAGGCAGCCCTGTTAACACTGAGAGTTCTTCCTTTTCCACAGTAGAATCTTGGAAAGGCCCTTCCCTCCTCCTCCTTATCCTAGGCTGTTTCTGGAGTATTCTCTTTGTTAAATTAAAAAAAAAAAAGTTCTGTTTCCTGTCTGTTGGATTTTGGCATCAGTGTTGAAGCCCTGAATCACTCTCTGGGGATGTGCACTGAAAAAATGATGGGAACCAATTTCCTATCAGCAGCTGAAATGCAATACTTGGCTCCACTTTTCTAGGGAATCAGAGTGTGCAGACCTGGACAGCATCATGTGCAAGAGACCAAGCACCTCTTGTGGGCTGAGTGTATGAAGTCCTGAGGTTCTGAGGCAAATAACTTACTGCAAACTCAGAGCACGAGGGAGGTGGGAGGGAATAATATCAGCAGGGAAAGGAATACAGAAAAAGTGAATATAGTTCTGTTTCTTCTTTAGGTCACAGCTGAAATTAACCATGAGATACTTAGCACTGAAATGGAGGAAAAAGCTAAAAAACTGAGAGAGGAGCTGCTTGAAAACTGGTGAGCTCAATGTCTCTTTCCAAAAAAAAACCAAGATGCAGGATTTGCTTGGTCTAAGGTCACACAACCATCACAGAATCGTTTGGATTGGGAGGTCCTTAAATCCCATCCAGTCCCACCTCTGCCATGGGCAGGGACACCTCCCACTATCTGAGGTGGCTCCAACCTGGCCTTGGACACTTCCAGGGATGGGGCAGCCACAGCTTCTCTGGGCACCCTGTGCCAGGGCCTCCCCACCCTCACAGGGAAGAATTTCTTCCCAATATCTAGTCCAAACCTGCCCTGTCCAGGCTGAGCCCCCCAGCTCCCTAAGGAGACAGAGCAGTCTCCCATTGAAGGAATGCTGACAGCTCACCATAGTAGCCAAAGTGTCTTGATCACACAGTTAGAATTTAGGCTAATCAACACCAAATGGGGTTTTGCTTATAGAATAGATTTTTCTGTACCATGACAACAGTAGTCATCTCAGAAATATTCCTGGAAAGGTCTTGGTTTTCTCCCAAATGAGAATGGGGGCAGAGAATGGCATTCTAGAGGCAATATCTGAGTCAATCCCAACCCTTTGTGGGGTTTGGAAAGCCTTCTTTAAAGTGCTGCTCAGTGTCATTGAAAGCATAAAAAATAACTTATGCTGCTCCCCAGGTTAATGCTGCACATGCTGAGCTGTGCTCCTTTTGCCTTACTAGAAAATTTATCCCAGAACTGAAAAAAACCCTTCTCTGATGTAGATAAATTCTTTTCTCATAAAAACACGTTTTCTTCTTCTGACAAAACAAGAGTTTTCATGAGGTAAGTGAGAGAAAACTGCATTCAAAAACACACAGCAAGAAAGCATATCACAAAAGTACAGGCAAAGTAGTCATCAACAATTAGAACAGTTTCTTGGAGATGTCCCTGAAATAGCAAAAATTCTTCTTCATTTGTGAGATGTTGCTTAATGATGTGCTAATAGCTGAGACATGTCTGTAATAACTAATTGGTTTAAAAAAAACTAAGCAGAGCCAGGATCCTTTTTGGGCTGAAGGGGCATTTACAGTTCCTCAGCAAGGCAGACTTTGGGAACACACCCAGCAGATCTTGGGGATCACAAGCCTGGGTCAACAAAGCTCAGAGTGCACATGCCTAACCCTACCCTTCCTCCATAAAGCCTGTGACACATATTGACAAGGCAGAGCAAAAGAAATATTGGATAAAAGGGGAAAGGATTGAGTTGGCCAAATCAGGCAGGAGGCCTGTGTTAGAGCCAGTTGCTGAAATCACCTCTCCTGAGGATGCTCTTTGCTGTCACTGCCAAAGGCAGAGCTGACCTCCCCCAGCTCCCTGTGTGAGATCCTGAGCTCCACAGGACCTGCCACTTGGATCCAGCTTCCTGCTTTTATCTTTTTTGCTTGTTGGCCCTGTCTGCTTTCTGAGGGGGCCATAAACATCACAGTGAAATGCTGTCAGAGGGCTTTTCCAATTGGAAAAAAAAACAACAAACAGAACACACCAAAAACCCCAAACAAACAAAAAACCCCAAACAAAACCCCCCAGCTACTACCAAAAACCTTCCTGAAGTTTTGTTAACCCAAAATGCCATGGTGGAGGAGTATTTAGTGCAGTGTGGTCTGAAAAGTGGAGAGAAGAAGGCATTAATCCTGTGGCAGTGGTGAGCAAGATGTTCACCTTGCAGACAGATGCTTTTCAGCAGTTGGTGGGGATGCAATCCCTGCCTAACTGTATTTACCCAATCCCTGACCTTTTAAATCAGTGGGAAGAGTCCCAGGCAGTCAGCAGACTTGGGAAAAAGCCTTAAATGACAAAGAAAATTAGACTTGGGAGTTTTGAACTGTTATTGTTGTTTGACTCATAGCTGTGGGTATTTTCCTCTCTGTGCAGCTGTTGGGAGAACTGGGGGTGGCTACTGGGAGGTGATTGAATCCATGTGACACCCCTGAGGTAAAAGAGCTCTGTCGTGAGGCCTTAAAATCTTGCAGCAATCCTAACAACCAACAATTCTGAGTGGCAGGACTGAATCTGGGAGAGCAGGCATTGGCTCTGTTGTCGAATTTCTTGAGTTGTTTGCACAGTTGCAGCACCCACTGCCCCCAGTGTTATGTGAGGGAGGCCAAAGGGAGGAAACTGCTTACAAAAGAATCGAGAAACAGAAATAAAGGGTCTGTTGCAAATTTGAAATCCTACAAGAAACAGGAGAGTTGGTCAAATGTGGGCGCTGAAGGCTCCTCTAGCTGCTTTGAGGTGCCTTCTCACATGAGCTGGCTGTCTAGGAAGGGTTTTAATGAGGTGAAAAGTAGCTCATGTCCTCCACAAGTTAGGACCAAGGATGACTGCATCCTTCTAAGTCCTATACCAGTTGTGCAGAGGAAGAGAGGCTCTTAGCTTCTGACTGCTGTCAAGCTGCAGCTCAGGAAGCTGCACAGCCCTGCTATTCACAGCTGCTGACTCCTCTCTCTTCCCAGCTCTGCTTCTAAGAGGGGTCAGAGCCAGGGCAACAGTCAGAGTGCCAGGGAGAAGTTTCAGTGGTGATAGCCATAGTTTCTCCTCCATCTGCTAAGCTGAAAATGGAGAGAGACCAAAAAAAAGTCTGAAGCACCACAATGATAATAATAATCCCCAATTCCCTCGTAGTCAGTCTCATCTCACCCCACCCTTTATTTCTTCTCCAGCAGGAAAATCTTTCCCCAGGATTGTTGGCACCCTTTGGAGGACAGATCCGGTGCAGGAGTTGTTCTGGGGGTCAGAGAGGTGGTGTGAAGGGCTGGGATGGGATGTGGGTTTCTTTCAGGACAGTGAGTTCAGATAATAGTCTGCCAGAGGTTTTTCCACGCAACCTTAAGCCTACCTTTTAAACTCCTCTCTGCCTCACTTTTCCGGCAGTTCAATGGGGTAGTACTTTTCTCTTTAGTTGTGTGGGTTGTCAGCTCTCTGAAACAGGTCCTAGCTGTAGCTGCTCCCATGGCATCCATTTCAATGAGACAATGAGCACATGTCCTCCTCTCTCTGCTCAGGACCGGCCAGTTCTTCCCCTTTGGGTTTCCTGTCACACAAATCCTGACTCCAAGTTCTCCCAGTGTGAAAGCACAGCATGTGTTGTACCTGCCAAAGCATGAAGCAACCCTCAACTCCATGCAAACCCATTGCCTGAGTTGAGAGGAACATGGCAGCTTCTCCAAGATGTGCTGCCCAGCAGAGATGAGCCAGGCATTTACAAAAAGCCATGGGACAGTCTCTGCTCCTAGAAGGAGCTCCCTGAAGGTTGTGCCCCAGCCCACAGTGGGTCCCTCTGGACTGCTGGGCTCTCACTAGCAGGGCTTGGCCATAGGACTCTGAACAGGTGTTGCAAATTTTCCTCGTGTGTTTTTTGGGTTTTTTTACAAGCAGGGCAAGACCATCTGTTACACTCTGAGGTCATTAATGATTTCCAGGATTGCCAGGAAATAGAAAATACTTCTGCAGCATACAACATGTAGGGCAAACAAATATTATCCATACATGTGCAAGAACACAGAGCAGGATGTAGGATTTTATGAAATATTACAGTGGACTGGCTTCCAGCATTTTGCCTTAGGAAGCTGCACAGCTGTTCCAAGCTGTTGAGCACTGGGGACATAAGATGGATTTGCATGACAAAAGCCTAGTAGTTGTCTGTTACCTTTTCCTTGGTGTGCCAAGAAGGGGTTCCTTCCCTGGGAAGGGATTGCCTCCACCTGCAGCCAAGGATCTCTGAGGTGTCACTCAAACCCACCTCTTACCTGGAGAATTTGGTGGTTTGGGCTCTAGCCCAAAAATCCAAATGAAAGCCTGCTGGAGTCATTGGGAGTCTTTCCATTAAATGCTCAAGGGTTTGCATTGGATTTAATTTGCTTTCTGCAGCTCTGACCTAAAGCCAGTGGGATGACTCTGCTTTGGGATACTCACACTATCCCTTTGAGGAGTGTTTCAGAGGTTAGAAAGTGCTGGTCTCCAAGCAGGAACTGGGGCTCCCATGGGCTCCCATGGATCTGATGCCCCCTGAGGCCTTAATGAAGCCCTTGCATAGGGCAAGGCCAGTTAGAGCTGCTGTCAGACCCTTGGGCACAAATCCTTCGTGGTCTGTAAAGCAGCTGTGAGAGGAGAGCTGGGATGTGTTCCTGTAGTTTTGCAACTGGCCAAAAACATCAGCCATTGGCTTCCCTGGGACAGGCAGGATCAGGCTGTGTTCATGGATCAGTTGTCAGGAGTCTGGCTCAAGTGGGAGGCTTGTGATAAAAATGTCTGTTTGTTTCATTTACAGCCAGGAAAGGGAGATTAGTTTTCCTAGGCTGACATGGGTTTCTGAGGCTTTGACACTGTCAAAACATTTCATTTTTTTGTGCTGCTTTGCCATTTTGATGGGGATGCTTTTGTTAGAATCTGACTTCAGTATACTATATAGACCATGTTATTTTTGTAGTATATTAATAGTCTAGTTTATTGTTTTACTGTTACTGCAACAAATCATCTCTATGTCATTGAGAAGAAGAGATTTTATGCTATAAAAAAAAAATCAGCATTAGTAAAGCAAACTACACTGATATTCCTGATGTTTTGTTAGGGTTTTTTAAGCAATTCACCAATGAACTTCCACAAAGCTATTTTTATTTATTTGCCTTTCTAGGAGCTTATACAAAAATACTGAGGTCTTCCAGAGAAAAAAGGTGACACTTGCCAGCCCACCTGAGTGATTCTTTTTACAGAGATAAGTGGCATTTATTTCAGTAGTGTGAGAGTCCCTTTATAAACCTGTTTCATGATCCATGTGGTCTTGATGCCTGGGGGTTTTTTCCTCTGATTTTTTGGGTTTTAGCCTGACTATATATTTTCACTCATAAGCTTTCTGTAAAGCTTTTCCATGTTTTGCAAAGCTGTTTTAACATTCTTTCTGAGATAAACAGGGTAGCAAGGACATTGTATCAGGAAAACAAAACAGAAGACCCAAAGACCTTGGAGAATCTTCTGGGGGGAAGCAGATCCAGGTGAGGCCATAGAGGTTGAGAGAAATTCTGGTTGGACATGTTGAGGGGTGGATGGATTGATGGATATTATAAATATAGTGTGATAAGAGGGCCCAGAGTGCATCTTGGATCTGGAAATTTCTATTAAAGAAGTGAATTTCTCTTTTATCTCTCCTAACTTTGTTTTGAAGTTTTTTCCTGTCTCTGTTTTCAGGCATCAGTCTGGCAATAAGGACTTGCAGTAATTGAACATTACAGATTTTATATCTCTTATTACAGGGTGTTTCCACTGGGTGCCAAAGTCAGAGTTTGTTAATCCTCCTATTTTACATCTGGGGAATTTGGGATTGGAGAGAGCAATTAATTTCCAAAGCTGGTGAAGGATATCAGAGGATGATAAAACCACAACCTCGTCCCAGAACTCCCAAGCAGCATTAGGACCCCCAGCAGTTCCAACAGGTGCTGCCTGTGTTTTACATTCTTGCTTGCCAATGTTTTTTCCAGGTCCCAACTTTCTACAGTGAGAGACCTTGTAAAGCTCTTTTAGGAGCATCCACGCTGTCCTGTTTAAAATTTTGCTGTGTCTTGAGAACACAGATTTTTTCCCCCCTCCCTCTTGAAACTTGTGCTGTCTTCAGCTGTAGCATCACCACAAATTAATTGGTGTGATCCTGAATAAAGCTTTTCTCAACAGCGTCATGCCATCCAAAATTCCTGCTTTCTGAAGGTTATCCCAACGGTGATGGTTAGTACATGCATGTTTTTTAATTTGCTCAGAATTAGCAGCTTACCAGGAACTTGAGGGTAATGAGGGTAATGAGAGGCTGAAGCAGCCTGTTGTGATTTGGTGGTTCTACTTGGGTAGGTAAGTGCATCTTTGCACCATGTGCATGGCCTCTATTCCATTTCATCCAGATTTCACTGCCAGCAGACTTTTTGACTCCACTGGGGTGGAGCTGGGTGGAATGGTGAGGACTGGCCAGTTGGATTGCAACAGGAGGGCAGGGATTGTAATATTTGTGGAATGCCCAAGTAGGAATCTGGTGCAGTGGAGGCTGACTTCTTGACAGGGAGACTGCAACTCCTGCTGGCTCTGGAGCTGTGCCTACAGTCCTCTCTAAGGAATTAGAGGGAGTTACTGAATGCTCAACGCTGCCAATGCTTTAGGACAGATTTACACAGACAAACTGGAGACAGTCCCCTGTTTGGGTGTACAGTTTCCAAAGTGTTCTAATGGCCTTTTAAACAGCTATTACTTTATTCAAGGAAACCTGCCTGGGGCTTCTGCAGTTTAAGTTCCAGATTCCCATGGAAATCCAGGACTCTGGGGATGTTTCAGGCTGACATTTGTGCTTTATGGTGTTTTGCCTTTGTTCAGCAGCATTAGATGCTCCACAGGAGACAAATCCTAAAGTGAAAGATATTAGGAAAGGGTTTGCCCCTTCCCTGTGTTGAGAAATACAGTCCATCCTCTAGCCTTTCCTCATGTTGCAGTTACCCAGGCTTAGAATAAACAGTCTGTTTTTAAGACAACATGATAACATGCAGCTTGCCAGGGAGCTTCTTCCTTCAAGTCTCACCTACCAAATGTTTGGGCCAGGCCAGCTCCCTTTTTTATGTTGTTTATTGGGTTTTTCAGCACTCTGAGCTTTCTAGGAAAAAAAAATCATGTTACAAGGTTCTGCAACTAAATATAGTTCTAACTCCTACACTAATAGCACTTTTGATGTGCTGTTCAAAGCAAATCCAGCAAAGCAGTGTTCTGTTAATACAACAGGAAAAACAAGAGGTCAAGTGACGTGAGTAAAGAGACCTTTCTGTCTCTTTGGAACTCCTATTCAAAGCCAAGGGAATTTATCCTGACAAAAACACTAGTTCTAACTCTGGAGATCGTTCTCTGAGCCACAAAGAACAACTTCATGCTAGTGGTTTGCACAAAGGCACTTACCCACATCTTTCCAGTGCTCCCAAGTTTATCTGGGAACAACTTGGGGTTTTTAAAATACTTTTCAATCAAAAGTAATAAACCCCAAACCTTTAGTGACCTCCAGACTTTTGACAGCACTTTAGCATGTCAGTAGCAGAATAATTCATAACATAATTTGAATTGTCATTGTTTGTATTTATCATATAATGAAAACTTAAACTGTGCAGTTCTTGTGGTAATACAAGCTCTCTCATTTGGGCAGTAGGAAAATTCAGCAAATGAACTTCAGCTGGTCAAAACTGATTCTGCCTCAAATCTGCCCAGTTTCACCTGGCAGCCTTTTGAGAGAGTATGCAGGTGTCTTATGAGGCTTCATACAGAGGTGAGTGTCAGTCCATATGTGAGTCCTAGACTTGTTGGTGTTTCTTACCTTCAAATATCACTTCTGAATGGAGCCAGAGGTATTTAATCTGAGGAAGAGGTGAGAGTTTTCACAGGGTATCAGCCTGCCAGGCCTATTTTTACCCAAGGAACCTTTGTTTCTAAAATCTGCTGGGGTTTTTTGTTGTTTTTTTTTTTAATCTCCAGAAAGAAATCCATGCTACTACTTTGTTTTGGACATGGCCCAGTGCTTTTAGCTGACTTTCCACACTTTTGGCATGGAGATGATGCCAGCACACAGAGTACCACATCTTGCAGAAAACTTATGTCCCAGACACTTTATATGGGAGCCCCACATAAAGTGGGGCTGTTATCTGGAGGAGCAGCTGCCTGCCTTTGGGATGTCTGGATATTTGGAATAGGATAGGACTTGACCTACTGGGCTGGCTTGTCCTCTTCTATGAGGTTTTGATCAGCTGTATCTGTGTCCTGGTTTCAGGACACAGATTGCTGTGGGAAGACTTTACTGATGCCATCACACCCTTGTCTTCACCAGGATGTTAGGTAAGGAAGATGACTGTGGTCATGTCCCACCCAGCCCTGTGGTTTGTCTCTGCAGCTCTTGTCACTCAGTAGCCTTGAGCTGCTGCTCAGTGTGGGGACTGCCAGTGGGATGCAGAGGTGTGCTCCTCTCTTGGCAAAGATGTTTCTCATGTGACCACAAACCCAGAACAGTCCTGTAGTGCTCACTGCTCCCTGCCATTTCCTCCCTCTTCCCAATGTCCAGAAGTGTCCTCAGAGAGGCCATTTGGAGGTTTTTCAGGCCTCTAGCAAGGTTGTCCAGTCAAAAAATTTGTCTTTCTCTGCAAGTCTTGTCTGTAACTGAAACACCTCAGCATGGACAATGTGTCAGCCATGTGGGTTGTCAGCCTGGCAAAATACATATTATGTGCAAGATTCTGGGTGCCATGAAACATCAGTCCCACTGTTTCCATGTAAACTGAACTTATAATTTTTGTCAAGGGAGTTTGCATTAAGAGGAGCCTGTGGTATTCCTTAGGAATGAAAAGGAGGATGTCAGAAAACCCAGGGTGGCCCCAGCCTGCTGACTATCCAGTAAGTACTTGCTTATGGGAAGAGAGTGCATGGGACAGGATAATCTCTGTGGGGACTTTCTTCCTTCTTTCCGCTCCTTTGGGTCTGTGCCAGCATTTTCCATGGCTGTCATCCTGGTGACATTCTTGTCAAATTCTTCCTTTGGTGGACAGGCCATCAGGCTCACTGAGTGAAAATCTTGTCCTGGTTTGGCTCAGGACCTAACTGGTCACTGTTCCCAGCCCCTGCCTGGATTTCCATGCCCACAGACGCCTACAACCCTTACAGACTTCCCAGCAGCCCTGTGAACCAGTTACATCCCCATGTCCAAGGGGTTTCCCTTTCCTCCAAATGACTCATGGCATATGTGGATAATAGGCCCTTTCTTCTAGAAGGCTTTCCAAACACATTGGAGATGTTTCAAAAAAGGGCAAAAGTCATCTGGAAATTATTGAATCTTTGGTAAATGTAAAATATTGCCAAGTGGGATTTGTCTTCCCAAGGGAATGGCAGGCTGGCACAAATATTCATCCTTCCCAGCAATCTTTGGACAGATGGACTCACCCTGTGGGGCTGCTTCTTTCTCTGTATATTGAATACAGAATCCTGTGTGCCTAGCTTAGATGGTCATTTAATTTCTAGGATCTTTGAAGGACTCTGTTATCTTAATTTGACTTTTCAGAAGCTTTTGGTGCACTCTGTAAGTCAGATAGTGTGTGAAATGGGTGTTCAGAAATACTGAACCACAGCCTCAGCTCAGTCTAGCACAAAGCACAGAGAAATATGGAGCATTAGGAGCTTTCCCAGGCTTTTTTTAGACTCCTCAACTTAGTGGGTGAGGATGGAAAGAAAAGAGCTGCTAGGGCAGATTCATAGACAATGAGCATCCAGGGACATTGGATATTACTCATCCCACTCTGTGAGGGAAGCACGGGTAGAACCTTCCTTGGTTTGTGCAACTCCAGGCTGGCAAGTCTTCAATTACTCTGCAAAAACCTGTTATAAGAAGCTCCAGAAGTGCAAATATATTCCCTCTTCACGGATCTTTTCAGTGTCAAGGCAGGATAGAGTGGTACCTCTGTGGGTTGGTAGCAGCTCAGCTGCTGTGTTGTGCTTTAATCACAGAATGAATCATACAATCATAGAGTGTGTTGGGTTGAAAGGGCCCTTAAAGCTCACCTCATTCTACTAATTTTCACGGGCAGGGGCACCTTCCACTGTCCCAGGTTGCTCCAACATGGCCTTGGACACTTCCAGGGATGGGGAAGGTTCTCTGGGCAACCTGTGCCAGGGCCTCACCCCTGCCCCCCGCCCAGTGAAGAATTCCCTGTGAAGAGGTAAAACATGTAGAACTTCTTGTGTTAAGCCAGGGAAAGTTATCTGGGCACATACAAGTGATGTTTGCAGATCTAGGGTTAATGTGTATATCTGAAGGCAGAGTTTGTATTTGAAGATCAGTTCTTCATGCTGAATGAGAGGAGGCTGATTTTATTAAAGATCCTTTTTCCATAGTTTTTCATACTTCTGTGACTGCACATCCCTGTTGACTTAAAGAACAGCCTCACCACAGCTATTACATCATGAACTTGATATCTCTCCCTGGGAAAAGAAACACTTTTTTAGGAAAAAAAAAAGAAACGGGAGGGGAAAAAAGAAAGGAAGTGTTCACAGAAGTTCAGAAAACCTCAGATTCCTCCAGGGTCCCCAGCTGTGCTGTATGTTGTCCCAGCTGACCACCAGATATTTCTGCTCTGCACATTAATGCATTCACAGAGAGATCAAAGCAGCTGCCCTGAGTGTGCTTTAGGCCAAGTGTGGATGTCCTACCTCCAAAGAGCCCTGATCCCTGAGCTTCCAGCCCTTTATTCTTCCCTCCTTATAGGCCTGGGGCTGAGCACAGGAGCTCATTACAGCAGTGTGTTCAGTGATGGACAAATCTTGCGATGCCTCGTGGTCCAGGTGGCCTGGAAGCCACATCTGCTGCTGGGCCATTTTGGGTGATGGAATGATTTTCCTTCCATGTTGAGAGGAAAAAGAGCAGTACTTTCCTGGTGGTCCCATCACATGTCCTGTGCTACCACTCTTCACACAGGTGCCTCTTTTGGAGACAAGTGCTGGTAGGGTGGCCTTGGGACAGCCCAACTAATTCAGTGTCTTTGGAAGACTCTGCCAGATGTTTTGCCCTGTGAGGTTGGGTTATTGGTCTGATGTTAGCTGGCTCCAGCCATTAGCATGTAGCCAGGTTTTGGTGGGTGATACCTGCAAGCAGAAACTCTTGTCACAGTCCCTTCCTTTCTTCATGTCCCTGATGAAACTGTGTGTGGGGTTGTGACCCCACGCAGCAGAGCAGGGCTGTGGTGGTTCAGCACCCTTGGTTGGGAAGGTATGGGGGGACCCTGCGAGGTGGCAAGTTCTGTCCAAGACCAATACTCCAGCATTGGGACAGGCTGCCCAGCATTTGTGATGGAATTGCCATCCCTGGAAGTGCTCAAAGGGGATNCACGGGCAGGGGCACCTTCCACTGTCCCAGGTTGCTCCAACATGGCCTTGGACACTTCCAGGGATGGGGAAGGTTCTCTGGGCAACCTGTGCCAGGGCCTCACCCCTGCCCCCCGCCCAGTGAAGAATTCCCTGTGAAGAGGTAAAACATGTAGAACTTCTTGTGTTAAGCCAGGGAAAGTTATCTGGGCACATACAAGTGATGTTTGCAGATCTAGGGTTAATGTGTATATCTGAAGGCAGAGTTTGTATTTGAAGATCAGTTCTTCATGCTGAATGAGAGGAGGCTGATTTTATTAAAGATCCTTTTTCCATAGTTTTTCATACTTCTGTGACTGCACATCCCTATTGACTTAAAGAACAGCCTCACCACAGCTATTACATCATGAACTTGATATCTCTCCCTGGGAAAAGAAACACTTTTTAGGAAAAAAAAAAGAAACGGGAGGGGAAAAAAGAAAGGAAGTGTTCACAGAAGTTCAGAAAACCTCAGATTCCTCCAGGGTCCCCAGCTGTGCTGTATGTTGTCCCAGCTGACCACCAGATATTTCTGCTCTGCACATTAATGCATTCACAGAGAGATCAAAGCAGCTGCCCTGAGTGTGCTTTAGGCCAAGTGTGGATGTCCTACCTCCAAAGAGCCCTGATCCCTGAGCTTCCAGCCCTTTATTCTTCCCTCCTTATAGGCCTGGGGCTGAGCACAGGAGCTCATTACAGCAGTGTGTTCAGTGATGGACAAATCTTGCGATGCCTCGTGGTCCAGGTGGCCTGGAAGCCACATCTGCTGCTGGGCCATTTTGGGTGATGGAATGATTTTCCTTCCATGTTGAGAGGAAAAAGAGCAGTACTTTCCTGGTGGTCCCATCACATGTCCTGTGCTACCACTCTTCACACAGGTGCCTCTTTTGGAGACAAGTGCTGGTAGGGTGGCCTTGGGACAGCCCAACTAATTCAGTGTCTTTGGAAGACTCTGCCAGATGTTTTGCCCTGTGAGGTTGGGTTATTGGTCTGATGTTAGCTGGCTCCAGCCATTAGCATGTAGCCAGGTTTTGGTGGGTGATACCTGCAAGCAGAAACTCTTGTCACAGTCCCTTCCTTTCTTCATGTCCCTGATGAAACTGTGTGTGGGGTTGTGACCCCACGCAGCAGAGCAGGGCTGTGGTGGTTCAGCACCCTTGGTTGGGAAGGTATGGGGGGACCCTGCGAGGTGGCAAGTTCTGTCCAAGACCAATACTCCAGCATTGGGACAGGCTGCCCAGCATTTGTGATGGAATTGCCATCCCTGGAAGTGCTCAAAGGGGATGTAGATGTGGCCCTTGGGGACATGGTTTAGTGGTGAACATGGCAGTGGAGGGTTAACAGTTGGACTCAGTCATCTTGGAGGTCTCTTCCAACCTGTGATTCCAATTCTGGGATTCATCACTGAAGAAGCATTGCAAAGCAGAAGTGCAATAAAATGAGTACCTGACATACCATCCTTGATGAGGGGGAGATGCAGGGTGCTGGGCTGACTCGGCCTGGTCATGCACATGGTTTACTTTGTCATTACATTGTTGAGTTTGGAGCTGCTCACAACTATCATTCACACATCCCCCTGCCCCTGTGTTACTCGCTGTCCCTCAGCCTTCAGTGGGGTTTTGTGTCCTTGTTGAGGGACAGTTTCTCAGTACAATGCCTTGTGGTTGCTTGTTAGGCAGCTCAGATCAAAGTCCTGCCACCAACCAGTAAATGATTTGAAGCAGTATTTCACATCTGCACAGTATTTTTTCACTCCATGAAGGAGATGGTTCTGAAATCATGGAATCACAGAATGGTTTGGGTTGGAAGGGACATTAAAGATCATTTAGTTCCAACCCCCCTGCCCTGGACAGGGACACCTTCCACTAAAATCAGTCCTTGTATCTTGCCTTTCTGTTCTCAAGTGCTCTAAGGAACCATCACTGAGCATGAAGGGCACAGGGAGATTGCTGAAAATTGAGAGTACTGGAGACAGTGAAGTGTGTTGTGCAAGGGCTCTGTCCCTCATCAGTGTTCAAGTTTCCATAAATTAATGTTGGCCAAAAGAAGTGAAATAACAGTTCACTTCCTAAAATGGAAATATCCCCTTATTTTGTTCCTGGCTGAAGAGTGGAAAGGACAAGACCAGTAAGTGGACAGTAGTGACTGGAGCCCCCACAATACTTGAGGGAAGGAGAACAGCACTATTTGCCATAGATCTGACAAGTACTGGGGAACTTTGCACCTTATAAAATCCCAGTAATTTATCTGAAACTTCCAATAAATTGACTTAAATCTAAAGAGTGTATCTTTCTTGAAAAGAAGCTGCTGTTCTCTGTTTTCCAACCTCTGATTATTAGTCTGTTACTGCTTCTGTTGCTCTCAGATTCCCTGGGGCTTAAATGTTTCAGGCATGTTGTTAGCACAATTTAAAATGGGAACATGGAAATTCCTATATTTGGAGTTTGTCTGCACAGTTAAGCAGCAAAACTGGTCTTCAAAAGGGGAGAGGAATCAAGGTCTATCTGTTCATTGTAGGGAAAATGACTGGTAGGTGACAGCTGAGGATTTCCAAATCTACCATGGAACTCTTCACCCTGGGGATGATCCATCATTCCCAGCAGGTAGCCTCTCCCTCTCTCCTTGAGACCCTGAGATTGCAGGTTTATTTTGATTTTAATTTTAACTTCACTCACCATTTAGCCCTGCCCCAATATTTTGGGCAACATGACCTTCCCAAAACCTGAAGTGCTGGTCACGTCCTTCTATCAGTTTTTACCTTTTTGTTGTTGTGGTGGTGGTTCTTTTCTTCTCCCCCTTAAATGGCTGCAGCAGGATTGGATCATGAAGGTGTTTCCAGATAAGTTATTTAGCATATTTATTTAGCAGTAGCTCTGGACACTAGTTCCTTCCAGATGTCTTGCCCACAGCTCCTCATTTGTGCAGTTTCTTCCCTGCCAGAGCTCGTGGATAGCATTTGTCCTGATGTTGCTTCCAAAGTATCTGAGCATTTTTATCCATTTAGGGACTAGGGACTTGTATTGCTCTCCTTCCATATGAGTTTCCCCATAATTTTAGCCATTTGACCAATGCAAGCTCTTTTTTTGTAGTGACATTCTCTCCTCATTAATCTGTTCTCTCCCATTACAACTTGCCCAGTCCCTCACCACTCCAGAATTTTCTCTCCCACCCATTTTCTGCCCAAAAACTCCTTGATGGTATCTGTGGGCCTGTAGTCTTGACTTTCTGGAGCAAAACTCCACTCTTTTGGGAAGCACTGTGTGGAGTTTCACTGCTTGTCGCTGCTCACCTTGGCATTTTATACATGTCAGCCCTGCTTTGTGTCACCCACCTCATAAAGCTCCTGGAGTCTGGCCCACCATGTGGATCAGTGGAGATTTTCAAGACCTTTGAAGGTCTTCAAAAATCAGGTTTTTACAGACCCAGTAAAAGTTGCATCCAGTCCACAGCTCCTTTCCATAGCTGAGTTTCAGAACCAGATCTGGCACAGCTGAAGCTACACATCACACTTCCATACAGATGTTCCCTCTGGGATGTCAGGTATGGATGTCCAGGTGAATTAAGGTGGTTAGCAAGGCACCCAGTTTCATTGTTCTCTTGCACAGCCCTCATTTACTCCTGTCCTGAATGTGTGTGCAAAATACAAGGAAATCAGGGGAGATGCAGTGGAGCTGCTTCTGGCAGGGTGCAGAGAAGCAGCAGGGGGAGGGATGTCAGGATCTAGAAGGACCACATGGCTGATTTCACATTATGATTCCAAATTTTAAGGTCAGGAATCAGGAAGAGGAATATTTGTTGCATGAAAACATCAGCTGAGTCATTTCATGCACATCTGACCCTGATTACTGAAGTCACTCTATGGATTAACACATTATGTGTCTCTAGGTGTAGATACATACACGTTATGTGAAGTTGTGTGGTTTTTCAGCAGGAAAAAGGGGCAAAATCTTGCCCTGGTCCATGCAATGGACATTTGCAGCCATGTCTTCCAGCATTATGACATGGACATAGAGCTGGAGGGAGGAGGGAGGAGGTTTGGTGTTGGGAGACCTGAATTTCAGCTGCCCTTGCTCCTCCAGGGTAAGACTTCACTTCAGCCTCCTTTGAGCACGAGGTGCAGCAGAGACTGTTTCAGGTGGTGTCAGCAGGCAGAATAGGAAATTCTGTTTTAAAATCAAGGGGAAGCCTTTAGTAGATTTTTCTTTTTTTGTTTGTTTGTTTTTCCTTTTATAAAAAAAGAACAATGAGGGTGAAAGCCATAGCAGTCACTGGGATTGTGGAGCTGCCTGGAACTTTCATACACAGGTCTGGAATCTGCTCTGAAGTCCCAGCTCATGGGGAGTTCTCAGTCCTTCTCTGGGGAAGGATATTCACAAGTATGAAATTGAGTATGAAACTCCCAACACCCATGGGAATAAGTAAGACAAAGATTACATGAATTTTTCTTTTAAAACCCCTGTATTTTAGATGACACCAGGATTTTCCTGAGGTTTCACACAGTTTATTTTGGAAGAGCTGAGACAGAGATGGAAGCACAGCTTCCCCAGGGGCAGTGGCAAGGCTGGAACAGGAGACCAGAGGGACATGAGGTCTCCAGCATCAGCTGCTCTGAGGAGGGAGGATCATTGCTGTTTCCTTGAGGCAGACGTCAAGAAAACTGGGAAAACTGGGAAATACTCTATAACACAAACTTCTTTTCAAAGCCCTCAACTTGTGTTTTTTCCCTATTTGTTTTTTGGCCTGAAACTGAAGGGTTTTGGAATCAGAGGTTCCCGTTATTTAACTGGGAAGGTGGCTGTGTGGCTGACGGGATTCCCGGGGTAAATGTGTGTCCGGTTCATTTGCTCTAAGCTAGGATTTAGGCCATCAACTGGCTTTGAAAGAGGTTGTTTTCATTTCTGTCCTACTTGGCATAGGAGGGACATAGGCTGTGACTAATCTTTTCTGGCTTCTGTGCCAGCACAGTCATGTGAGGGGTTCAGGTACCAAAGAAAATACTGAGGATTCGCATCTGAAATAGGAGGCGTTTTTGCACATCAGATGAAAATGAGCAACCTTGGGCAAAACTCGGGGGAAAGATGTTTCTTTCTGCAGGACAAAATCCATCCAGCACTTCCCAGTACTGGTCAGAAGTAACAGCAAGAGCAAAGGGTGGATGGAAAGAGCATTTGCAGCCTTTCTCTTGGGCTGGGTCAGAAACCTCTGCCCTGATTCCCTAGCCCCAACTAATCTGCTGCCAGAGGGTGGGAGCCCCAGGGGACATGGATAGGAGGTGCAGCAAGTTCACATGGGCTTGAGGAAATGTGTGTTATTGTGGAGGTGCCCAGGTGAGGTGGGTGGTATCTCAGAGCCAAACTGTGTGAGCTGGATCCAGTGGGAACTGTGGATACCCAGCTGGTGTCTGGCACAGTGCAGGCTTGGGAGAATTCAGCAGCAGCCTGAAAATTAAAAAAAAGGCTGATACTGATAGTGAAATCAGGGGGATAACAAAATAGGTACCTTGCTTCTGCATCACTTAGTGACTCTAGAGAAGGCTGACCGAGATACTATATATTTTTATTTTTTTTTAAACTCTCTTGTCAGAAACTGTGGTGGCTGATGGCACTAGCAGTAGTCATTTTCCCTTGCAGTGTTTAGCCAAGGCACATCTCAAAGCTGTCAGTGAAGCTGATTTCTTCTTTGTGCTCTGGTTTTAGCCTGGGGTATAATTTCACTCACCATATGCGGTTTCCTTTTCTTTCTCTGGACAAAAAACAGGAGTTGCTGTTTGGTCAGCAGTGCTGGAACACCCCAAGGGGCAGGTTTTGGGGTGAAAATGGCAGAATTGAAGGTAGGAGGAAATCGTGAGGTGAAAGGAGCAGATTTGTACAAGGACGGGGACCAGCAACAAAAGTGCACAGATCCCATTGTGCTTTGTCCAAAGACTGCTCTGCAGCAGTGGGTGGGGTGGGTGCTCTGTGTGGTATCTCTGGCCCCTCTGGTGGCACTGAGAGCCCCCACATTGTGCCCCTACTCACCCCTACTCACACAGCTCCAGCTGACACCTCAGTGACCATCACCACCCCCCTGGGCTCTTTCTTTTTTGTCCTGTTGATTGCCAAAATAACATTGGGCCCTCATGGAAATAAATTCCTTTTTAGCCTTCCTGCTGTTGGATGGTAGTGGAAGTGAAGGGGCAGCTGCTGGATGTGTGGGAAAGAGGGATGATCAGGAGTCAGGAGAGAGACTTTGGCTCTCGTGCAGGATTTTGGGTCAAAGATGACATGTTTCAACACTTGTCAGCTCTGGTTTAGTAGGTGCCCAGCAAACATGGGACTGAGCAGCATCCACATTGGAGAGAAGGGTTTGAATGAATTTTAAAGACCGTTGCAGGACTGTTGTGCTATTACACACTTGATAATGTTAAAGCTGAACTCAGTGAATTTAAGTCTATCCTCACCATCAGATAATGCAAATTCAGATTTGCAGTGGTATGAAACAGGATCTTTTGTGTTGATGGGAAGGGAGGTGACATTCTGGGTGGCATTTAGACCTACAGTGACAGTTTCCCAGCCATGCCATCCTCCTCTTTCCTGAAGAATCCAGGTCTGGCCACCACCAGTGTGAGCTATAGGAAACCTGGCTTCATTTGTTTTATTACTTTTTTTTCTTCCTTCCTTCAGAGGCAGCTGCAGTTGAGTTTGCACATTGTAGGGCTGAGTAAGCCCTTCTCTCCCTGTGCCCTGAGAGTGGTGACCTGGGCAGTGCATTTGCTGACTCCAGCAAACAGAGGGATCCTCCAGAAATGGTGATTTCTGCAAATCTGAAATTTTTAAAAGCTAAGAAGGGAAGCAGGAATCTCTTTGGCTCCTGCATCCATCAGCCTGGCCTTGATAACACATCTCTGTGTGCTGGGATTTACCTGATTCTTATCTGTGACCATGGTGGGGAAGTGCTGGAAAACATTGTGGCCAACCAGCTGGACATTTTGTTTGGGGAATTTGCCTGCCCCTGTGAGGAGTGGGGTATTCAAACTTTCACTGATTTGCTTTCTTTTAAGCTGTTTTGTAGAAAAACTTTTTTCCCATCTGGATTGTTAGGGGAGGGATGATCACAGTTTTCAGCTCTGAATCGGATCAGAAATGGGACAGGGACATTTTTTCCAGTGCAGCCCAGCAGTGTGTGGTCACCTGCCAGCTTCACATCCTGACTGGCTGCCAGGAAAGTTGGGATCTCACGCCTGGCTTTTATTTGCTGCAAAATAGTGCTTCATCTGAAAAAATGGCAGGGAAAGCAGCCAAATAGCAAAGCTTTTGAGGACACGTTTTCAGCCAGCCCTGCACTTCTGGGAGACAGAGGAGGGATTTTGGACAAGCAAAGGCTGTGCTATGTCTTCTTAGATAGTAAAGGCCCCAGGAAATCAGGGGGTGCAAAGTTGAATTAAAGCTTGAAACTTTTCCCATGTTAAGGTATTATTAGTTTAATGTATTACTAGAAAGCACTGAGTTTGTTTAAGCCCAGCTTGGGCAGTCTTGAGAAGGTGTTTGGCTGTCCCTGTAAAACATGAGACATCACATGATGCTGCAAAGCTCTCTGCAGAAAATTGTGTCAGTGAAGTAAAGGAAAGATAGTAATTGGAGGAAATTACTAGAATTTCTGCCTTGGATTAGCCAGTATCAATCCCTGTATTTCTGGAAAATGGCAAAACCAAGGGCTTGGAGAGCTGGGTGAGTTATTGGCTTGTTTTTGTTGTTTCCTGAGGAATTAGCCTCATTGGTAGGGTTGCAAGGGACATCCAGTATCAAATCTTGTTTGGTGGCTTGGTTAAGGACTGGGGTGGTGTGAGAACATTGTTGGTTAAAAAAAATGGGAGAAAGCTGCAATGAGAAGGGTCACTACTGCAGAAGAGTGGGAAGGCCCCATCCCAGTGCCAATCTCCTATTTTAGGGTAGGACCACATCCCCAGGGATAATGCATGGAGCAGCAGGCCCCTGCTCCACCCCGGGCTCCCCATAGCACATCTCTGAGTCCCACTCTAAAGGGAAACAGCTTAAAATGTGCTTGAACCCCACGCACTTCTCACATCTTTCAGTGGGGCTGGGTTTGCCATTTAGAGGAAAGTCTTCTCATCCACCTTGCCTTGCTAATAAAATGATTCCAGAAAAATCCCAGTGGGGGTGGGATATAGCTGGGTTTTTCTCAGTCCCCCTGTGTTGGCATCACCAGTTTTGTTTGCAGGGTTTGCTGGCTCTGGGTATACAATCTGCCTCCATCACTGGGATCTGCCCAAGCCAGCCCATGGGTGTCCTCTGAGCCAGCACCCACAGGGACAGTACAAATTGAATCCTGTCTTGAAGATGCTTTCACAACTCCCAGAGGGTGGTTAAGAGGCTTTATCAGTGTTTTATGGTGAGGTGAGGAGTGCTGGAGTACCTAAGGTAGAGACTGGAAGTAGATGATCTTGAAGATCCCTTCCAACTGAAGCCATTCTGTGATTCTACAAGTACACGGGGTAATTTAGCTCACCTGTGGCTGAAGCACATTTCTGCAGAATTTGTAGAATTTTCATGGGAAAATGCAGTTGTGTTTTTGGTTGGATGGACCAGCTGTGATGTAGCAGTAGCTGCCCCACAGGCTTTCCTATGGAATCCTGCTCCATGTTGCAATACCAGTCATGCAGGAACCAGAGCAGACAATGGCAATTGCACAAGTATTAAAGTTGTTTGGGCTGTTGACAAAATTCTCCTTCTTTTTTACACCAGTCTGGCCCTTAGAGCAAGAGACAGCAGCCATAATGTCAGCAAGGGACCTCTTCCAAATCTCATGCAGGGATTTGTGGCCACAAATCATCCCCTGGTCTTAACCAGCTCAGACGGCAGACCAGCCAAGCAGGGTCTTTAAAAACACTTGGCTCTCTACAGAGTGGGTTATTTACTTGCATCCCTCCTTGTCTGAGTGTGTGCTGCTGCTGCTGTTCCCCCATCAGCCTCACAGTGAGCAAAGAGGTCCTTGAAATCCCAAAGGTGGCTGTTGGCCCCTTTTCAGCCCCTTGGTTCCAGGAGAGTTCTCTGCTTGTACATATGTTAAATACACAGAGCACAATACATATGTGCTCAAAGGGCATTGAAGTTAAGGTGATTTTTCCCCCCCCCATTTCTGGGTTTGGCAGGGAGGCTCTTTCCATCAGGGAACAGGCTCCTTTGGCCCTGCCCTGGTCCTCATGCCCCTCCTTGCCCCTCCATGAGTTGTCATAGGCCCATGTGGACTTGACCTTGAGATTTTCTTTTTTCTTTGTGGGTTTTTTTTTCCTTTTCCCCTTTCCCTTTTTTCTTTCTCTTTTCCCTTTTTCACACATATATACTTCCCGTTTTCCTTTTTTACCTTTCCTCTTTCTTTTTTCCTTTTTCCTTTCATTTATTTTTCTAATACATATCTACATTTTCCTTTTTCCTCTTCTATTTCCCCCACCCCCTTCCTTTTTTCTTTTTGCTCCTCCTTTTTCCCCTGCTGCCTTCCCTCCTGGGCAAGGCTGGTGATGCCCCAGTGATGAGCTCACGCAGCCCACGGTCCCAGAGCTGTGTGGGAGGCAGGGAGACGATGCAGCTCAGCCTTGTGCCAGCTTTGGTCCTCCATTTCCATCCTATTGCTCATGTCCGTGACCTATCCATCATTTTCCAGCTGCTCAGCAAGCAAGAAAAACTCCCCTTATATATTTTATTGTTAAATTTCCTTTTTGCCCATTTCCAACCTCCTACATAGGGCAGTTAGGTGTTATTCCTAGGACATGACCAATTTGGGATTGTGCCATCTCCTTTGGGAGAACCATCTCCATCTGTTTACAAGTGGCTTTCCAACATAACCACAAACTTCCAGTGATGCTTCTTGGAATAAGTGCGTGCTCATTTCAAAAATGCAAATATTTATCTCCCTAAACACCAGGTGTCCAAAGGTGCCATTGTGTCTCACAGCAAAAGCTCCCACTGGGGCTCTCTGCTGGGGCCAGAGGTGGGTGAAACCCTGGTGCAGTGGCCTGATGGACTTTCAGAACAAATCCATGACCTATGGAGCGTTATTTGTGTTTTGTGCTCTCCAAAACTGAGCTGCTGGAGGTGCCACAACGGTGTTCAGTGGGAAGGTCACTGAATTCCCTGACAGGAGGGTGGATCCAAGGGGGATTGGGATCTGCTTCCAGAGAACAAGGGACAGGATAACAGGAAACAGTCTCAAGCTGCACCAGGGGAGATTCAGGTTGTACATCAGGAGGAATTTCTTCACAGAAAGGGCTGTCAAGGCATTCAAGGGACTGCCCAGGGAGGTGGTGGAATCCCCATCCCTGGAGGTGTTGAAGGAACGACTGGATGTGACAGCCAGTGCTCTGGGCTGGGTGAAAAGGTTAGGGACAGGGCACAGCTTGGACTTGATGGTCTGGGAGTTTTTTTCCAACCTTAATGACTTTTTGCAACCTTAATGATTCCATGAGGTGCTGCTTGGCCACTGCAGCATTGTCTTTCCAGCTCTTCCAAAGTCCACCATGGGCTGCTAGCAGCATTCCCAGGGCTTTATAGCCGGGAAATAGCAGTGATCTCCTGAGAGAGATTGATGTCACAAGATTTTTCAGTTTGATTTCCAGAGCAGTGGTCTGGATGCTTTTCAAACTTCTAACTGCTTTTTCCAAGAGTAGTTGTTCTTGGGATTTTTGTCTCTTTTTTTTCTGGACTCTTCCTCCTCTAATGCTCAAACTGTCTTGTGCAATCGGTGGCCCTTTGTGGGCATGTCTGTGAGAAATGCAGAGATTTCCTGTGAGAGGTTCCTTGGAAATTCCTGAGATTTCTGGTGCAGACAGACACAGGGATCTGGGGTTGGGGAGGAGGAGCAGGCAGCCTTTAGGAGATGCATTTTCTGCAGAAACACATCCTTTCTACTCATCCTCACTACTCTTTACTTTGGCACTTGCCAAAGAGTTATTCCCCCCATGGTACCCCAGAACTGAGGGAAGGCTCAAACATTCACCACTGTGCTGAGTTTTTGTGCCTCCTTTGTGCCTCTGGCAGGTTGGGGACTGGCAAACAGATCTTGGGTCTCTCCCTGCCTGCTTGAAAATGCCAAGGGAGAAAAGGCATGATGAAAACTCATGGGGAAGTAGTGGATTTTGGTGGTGTTTGGGAACCAAAGCCCCTCCCATGGTGCTGCTGGGGCTGGGAAACTCATCACATGCAGCCTCTCACATGCCTGGAGGAATTCAGTGGGATGCCTAAGGGTGGGGCATGCACCAAGGGAAACCCACCTGGCAGGAGAGTTGGAACCAGATGATCTTTAAGGTCCCTTCCAACTTCCAATTCTTTGATTGTGTGAGTGGGGGTGAGTTGCCCCTGAATAGAGAAACCCATTTGGGAAAAAGTTTAAGCCCACGCTGCCAGGAGGGGAGCCAGGAACATGGGCATCTAGGGATCAGCACAGCACTGGTTCGGGAAATCCTCAAGCCTTCTTGGAAAAGAGCAGAGCTTAGCACTCCCAGGCACAGTCTGTCAAAGAAAATTTGCAAGGGGAATGTTCTCCTCCCCATCTTTACGTGACCACCAGCATCAGACATCCCTGTGATGGAGCACAGCTACAAGGACAATGCACGGGGCTGACCAGAGTACAGTCTGCTCTTGTGCAATAATTTGGCTCCAGACTGCAAACAAAAATGCCTTTTTATTCCCAAAAACAAAATTAAAAAAAGTATGCAGCATTCCAGCTGCTGCCTGTTGTAGTGGCAGTAGAGGAGGAATGAAACGAGGTGCAGTTTTCAGTCTTCCTAATCAAGTGATGACTCAAATGCCTATGACAGAACTGGGGTCTCAAAGTGGGGGCTCCAAATGGATGAGGGAATAAAAAAGCTATGGAAAAGCGGAAAAAGGCCTTCTGGGTTGTTGAGTGCAGATAATAGTAGCTGGTTCCTGAAGCTGCGGGGTACTGCAGGACCAAAGTGAGAAGGATAATCGTCATTTTCCCCATGCCCACACCCCTTTCTGAAGGGAGCTGGGGCTGGAAAAATGGGGCAGATATGGCTTTGTTCAAACTGGGGAAAAAAACTACTAAAAATGGATGTAGCTCTCAAGTTGTAACAACTTGAATCACAGAATAATCTGAGTCAGAAGGGAACTACAAGGACCATCCAGTCCAACTACTGGCCCTGCACAGGACACCCCAACAATCCGATCCTGTCCCTGTTGTCCAAACCCTCCTGGAGCTTTGGCAGCCTTGGGGCTGTGACCAAACCCTGGGGAGCCTGTTCAGTGCCCAACCACCCTCTGGGGGAAGAACCTTTTCCTGAGATCCAGCCTAAGCCTCCTCTGACACAGCTCCAGCTGTTCCCTTGTGTCCTGTCACTGCTCACAGAGAGCAGAGATTGGTGCTGCCCCTCCAATTCCCCTTGTGAGGAAGTTGTAGCCTACTATGAGGTCTCCCCTCAGCCTCCTCTTCTCATCAGGCTGTTTAATTAACCCCACCCCTGAGGGCCCATGCCCTGCTCAGGCATGACACCTGCCTTCCCTGCTCACCTCCCCCTTTCAGGATGAAACTGGCTTTAATCCCAAGCACTTGAGAGCTCAACAAGCTCTTCCAAATTGTAGATATTTTCCTAGCACTTAACAAGCATTTTGCACTCAGGTGTTAAACCTGACTGATCCACCCTGTCCTTCTGGGAAGTGGGCAAAAAGGGGCCCTTTGGGTTGTGTTGGGAGGATGCTCTGAGTTGGCCAACCTCAAGAAATAGTCTCCCTCAGGAAGAGAATTCTAATTCTCCTCGCTGGGACAATTAGCACGTTTCCTAAAATTACAGGTAATATGGAGATACAACCTAATGCAGCTGCCATGAGCTCAGAGGTCCCCAAGCTGTGCTTATTAGTCTGTGTTATACCACTGTGTGAGGAGCTGTGACTGTTCTCAAAGACCTCATGGGCTTGTCCACTGTGGTTTTTCAGGGTAACATTTGCATTTTTAGGTGTCCCATACACCAACTTGCTGCTTTTAGTCCCAGATTGACACCTACAACCTTCAGGCTTTTAATGTAGAAAGAGGGGGTGTGGCTTCCAGGCTGCTCTGGAGGAGCCCCTCTGCCTTTCTCCATTCTGAGGGAGAAATAGCATTAAATAAAATGTCCCTGTCAGTCCGGGACCATCTGCATCCATTGCTGGGGTGGCGCAGAGGATGATGCAGAGCTGCGGTGCTGTTGCCTGTGGTTTGCATCCCAAGGGAAAGGGATGAGGGATGAGAGAGCACAGAGAAAAGTAGTCCTACAGTGCAGGTGGGGATATTGAGTAATTATGTTGGACAAGGCTTCAGGATCTGGCAACTTTTTGTTCTGTGTCAAACTGTCAGTTGGTTTATCCAAAATCCACCCCTGCATAATTCCAGGGGCTGGGTGTCTAGGGATCTGTTGGTTTCACCCAGCAAGATGTTCAGGGAGCCCAGCACCCTGGGTAGGATTTTGGCTTTTCCAAACTCACTTCTCATTTCCAGCAGCCTTCAGAAAAATGAACTGGGGCAAAATGCGATGCCATGAGATCTGTGGAGCTGTGGATCTTATTGGGAAAGGTCAGGCTATTGTATCTAATCGTCCTGCTGCAAAACTCTCCTTTTTAAGCCATTGCTTGCATTATTTTCCTTAGAAAACTGTTCATACCCTGGAAATCACCAGATTTCTGGGAAAAAAATGTGTGAGCAATGAGTGAGTGTATTTAACTTTCCTTTCCAAATGGCACATGTTTGAGCTTTCAGCTGCTAGACAGTAAGTGGTAATGCTGTGATCTGAGATTTGCCATCAGTAAACATAAGGATGTTCTAAGGACTGGAGCAGGGAAGCAGCAGGGGAGCCTGAAATCCAAATGCTGCAGAAGAGCGGCCACAGTCCTCCCATTATTTCCAAAGGCTGTGTCATGCCTTCTGCAATATTCTCCAATCAATCTAATGCAGTGCTCGTTTTTCTCATTAAGCTCCAACACAACCTTCCCATCTGCACAATTAATCACTTCTGGAAAGCTAGAGGAGCATTTTAGAAAGAGCAAACTACTTTTTTTCAGGCCTTCAGTTACACTTCAATTCATTGATCACGCTCACAAATCTTGCAGAGCCCATTTGTAAGCTATAAATACTATATGTGTGTGTACATATAAATAAATTCATACATGCTTAGATAATTTCTACCTTTTTTTCAATGGCAGTGGCTTACTTGGCCTTTGCCCAGTGGGATATCCTAAAATTGAGATGCTCCCATCTCAGAGGGGGTCCCCAGCAGCACATTGCAGCTCTTTCATCCCAGGTATGGAAGATAATTTTCAGTGAGAGGGAGAGCTGGCTGTTTTTGCTGAGGTATTTCCCTGGATGTGAGGTGTGGAGCCTGGAGTTCGGAAATCACAGAGTCATGAAATGGTTTGGGTTGGAAGGGATGTTAAAGCTCATCTAGTTCCACTCACTGCCATGGGCAGAGATATCTTC
>VYZS01093474.1:2178-14313 GCA_013400695.1 Neodrepanis coruscans | reverse complement strand
CTGTAGGAATAGAGCAGACGAATTGTAAATGTGTACAAGAACCTGAAATAGGAACTAATGAGTGCAACAAAATTAGACACCATGAAAGAAACAGCTCTGAAATTCTGTGAGATCTGAGTCCCCAGCTTAGGACCTGACAGAGAAAGGTTGCCAGTAGCTCACTGTGTACTAGATAAATGAGGTGCATATTTATCATCTCCTCTATTTCTTTCCTCATCCTTATCCTGCTTGTGTTGGGACTTTGACTATCTAAATGTGATCACAGATTAATGTGCTGGGAGTCAGTAAAGTTCTACAAGAAAGTTTTATAACTCACCTATCCCAGTCAAAAGTCTGACTAAAGGGATAGAAAACATGGGAGAAGACTATTCTTCTCGGCAGCCATAATCATGAATACAAGCTGTGAAAGTAAAGGATCAAGGGCAGAGGTAGGATACCTTGAGAGAATGTCTTTCCCTTCTAAAGAACACAGATGGTTCCAGTCTCAGAGCTTTTTCTAGTTATTTATGATGACTGATACACAGTTTGTACTTTTAAGGAAAGTTACTACGAGGAGCAAGTTAATGTGCTGTTTTCCATGAAACATGTGGCAGAGCTGACATTTGTCAGTGTGGAGCACACCTAACAGCGTTGGTCTGATGAGAGGGGAAAACCTGCACTCAACACAAAGTGCAGTCAGACCAGACTTAAAAGAAGGACTAGATGGTCTTATATCCCACTCTATTACTCAAACAGGGCATAAAAGTAACTCTAGGCTCACAGTTGCAGCCTGTGTTTTCTTCTTTGCATCACTTTTCTTTCAAAGGTGTGAGGAAGTATTTGGCGCCTTCTGTTGTCTGTAACCCATGCTTAGAGATAATCTGGGAATTTCCTGGTTTAACCACATCACATGTAACAGCCAAAAATGTAGGGGACTGGAACTGACCTCAGTGTATTCTCCCACAGCTTTTCTCCTGTGAAGAAAACCAGATTTTTACACTCTTTCCCTGTGCAATTTATAGGGCCTGTGGCCATAGAGGGGAAGTTACATAGTACTAAAAAGTCTAAAACAACCCCAGGACAAGAGTTCTTATCCTGAGAGAAACATTTCAGAGTCCTTAAGGATTTTTTTGCATAATTTCTTCTCTTGTGTTATGTGTGTGCAAACTATTTTTCCCCATCCTTAGACAGATCTGCCACCTTATGTGTCTTTATCCTTAAGGAAACTCATCCCTTGCAGTAAAGGCAGAAACATGTCAATTATTTACTCCCTAGACTTTTGCAGAACGACAGACAAAGCCAGTACAGCAGATGATGTTTCTGCTAAAGTCTCCAAAGCAGCATTTCCTTCACAGATCCAGCCTTTCTGGAGCTCCTTCTCCAACCACCTCTAAACTGTCTTCTTTGGACATTTGCAAGACAGGACTGGGCAAAGCAAGAGGACCCTTTTGCTATCTTTGTATTTTGATATACAGTAACTTCAACTCTGGTAGACATAGAGGTCATAAAGATAAAGATAAAGCCCATTGCTTTGGTAGGTAAATGGCATCTAGTTCAGAGAGCAACAGAGGGCCACAGAAATACCTGCACAGACAAAGAGCTATTCTCAAAGGTCTTCTGTACACTGAACATGACCTTAAAAAATTCTTTACATAGTAAATTAACTCTCCTCAAAGCATAAAATTACAGAATAAGGAACCCATCAAAACTTAAAAGCTTTGCTTTTCGGGATGAGGACATTCTAGTAAATTAAAGTAAATTTATCCTTTAAAATAAATTTAAATAATTATAAGCAAAGAACAGCTTGAAAATGTTTCCTTCCCAGACCCTTTTAGTCTAATTTAATGAGGGACACTAGTTAACAATGCCAATAGTAGACTGTTTTGGTAACTCATTACTGCCACTACAACCCATTTGTAATCAGACAGAAAAGAATCAAGGGCTGACCAGTGAAATCATTATCAGACTGAGATTATTCAAAGAAACTAAAAAATCCCAAGAAATTTAAAAAAGGACCTTTGTTTATTTGATTAACTCCTTATCATCTATTTTAATTCTTCCCTTTTCTTCATGTAGTCATTTTTCACTCATCTCTCTTAGCTTCCCTGCTTGCTTTGCTTAGCAATGCACTTCTTGCAAGCACATGAAAACTATTCCAATGGTCCCAATCAGGCATATTCTCAAAAGGCAGGCTTACCCTAAAAAGCACTCAGAGTCAGAACAAGATGCAAGACAAGTGGATCCAGCAAATGAATAGGAGGCATCACAGTGAGACAATTATGATGAATATAAATAAGCTGGCAAAAAGAAATATCATTTCACTGAAACATGTAATTTCGCTAAACCCAAAATCATTCTTGGAGACAAATCTGTCTTCAGAGAGCTTTCAGGATGAGGATTTTTTGAGGTTGCATCAGCTGTGATCAGAGACAGCAACATCCCCGATATTTAGACTAAGTCTGTCCTCATTTTGCAGAGGCAAATTTTGAATGTGAGAATTGCCATTATCTGACCATCTCATGGTGCAAAGTTACCGAGAGTCATTTTTGGGAAGCAGAAAGTTCTTAAAGCCAGTTAATCCATACCCTTTCTTGCTTTTACTTGGAAGCCTCTGTGCAACACTACAAAGAAGCACCTGAGCTAATCCAGCATGAACGAATTTGAGTACAGAGAGCAGAACAGACCCAGTCAGCTGCCTAAAGCAAGGAGGTGGAGATCCACATCAACAACTGCAGACACTGCACAGGAGCAGCGCAGTCAGGTGCCTCCACTGGGGCTGCACAGCCTCTTCTGGACAACCACACCTCTCTGCTTTAGCCTGAACAATCAAAGCTGTAACAGCTCTTGCAGCACTGCGCATTTCTGACATGGTGCAATAAGTTGGATAAATCTGGTCACCCAAACGCTGCCAGTAACTCTGGTTAGCAATAATCTACAGGATGAAAAACATTCAGCAAACTATGGGAGTTTTAAGGGGTTCTTTTTTAAAAAAAATTTTCCCCCATTAGAGAATTGCTAATTGTTCCAAACTGTTATTAATTGCTTACAGTTCCATATACATTGTCAAACTGCTGGTCAGCTGGCGGGCACACAGTGCTTTCCCAGCAGATTTCTTTCACAGCTGGATTCTCAGTCTGAAAGGTCCTTCTCATTGCCAGCTCTGCAATCCTTCCAAGCAGAAGGGAGAAGAGGAACAGACAGATGCCTTTCCACAGAGATGTAACAACCCTAGCAGGTTCTCAGCATGTCAATAACAATCTAATCAGGCTGCATTATACTGAAGGGAAAATGAGGTCTCTGACTTTGCCAGAACACTTCACACATCCGCTTGCTCTTACAAACACATACAACACACTCCAGTTTCCAGATGCAGATAAGGATAACCACAGTGTGGAAAACAATCCAAGAACTAGTCTAGCCAACTCCTAGCTGGACCTCAGCCTCTTTCCACCTCCTCTCCTTGCTCTGGAATAACAATTGCTGCCTGTAAATTTAATGACATTTCACAGACAACTGCTTTGTGTTGATGTCACAGACAGCGTCCTGCTGCTCTGAGTATACACAGGAAAGATGGCTCGACAAGCTGTCTCACCTTGCCTCTCCCCCTGCCTTGGTGTGATCCCAGGGAAACCTGCAAACCTAGCCATGCCCAGAGAGCAGGAATTTGTCCTGGAATAGTCCTGATGGCACCTCTTGAGAAAGAACAGCTGCAAGGACCTCTCCTCCCCAAGTGTTCAACCAATTGCAGCTCACCAAAAAAAATAATGCACCAGGCTTTTCTTCTGCTCAGTCTAATTCCTGCCAGAGCTCTCTCCCTGGGCAGGGCTGATTAAAGCTGACCTAACCCTGACTGTAAAACAGGGGTATCATCCCCAGATGATCATAGTTAACCTGAATTTGTCACTGACTTGTGAATCAGAGAGCAATGAACCATCCCAGACAGCAGAGCTGCATGCTGGCTCCTTCCCCAGCATGGTCCAAGGCAAGGACTCATACCCAGTAGCAATCTGTTCTTTTAAAAAAAAAAAAAATAAAATAACACAATAGGATTCTGAGTCCAGATTCACTGCCTGCAGGAAGGAGGAAGATTTTTTTTTTCTTTCCTGGCCGATTACCTAAAGGAAAAAAAAAAAAAAATTACTAGCTCCAGTGAATGAAAAAGAACCTTTTAGTCCAAATGCCTCAGTCAGGTCATCCAAACTCCCGGTTGCCTTGATCTCTTTTCCAGCCAATGAGCTCCTCTTAAGGTCTGACTGATGGTGTTGTATATTTTAAAATGTGTTTATTCTGACAATTTGCTCCACTTTTATGTAAGAGGACAGGCAAGCAACTCATCCCCAAAACCTCAAGGAAAGAGCACAAGCCTTGGCTGCTAGACTTTTTGGCTCCCTGAAGACGGTTGATTCTTAAAAGATGTACTTACCCTGAAAAAGAAAGTGTACACACAAACATACAACTAGGTATTAAGAGCTTTGGTAGATCTGTGACTCTGGCCTTGTGACTAAAGTGTCAGCTGCTTCTACAGAAATGGACATGGTAGTGGAAAAAAATCCCAAACAAAAAAAACCAACGGAAGAGTGAACACTGAACTGCCCACAGCTGGACTGAGCTGAACTTGCACTGCAATCCACTAACGTTAGGTTCTCCTCAATGCCTCAGTGTCAGTGAGGTTATGGAAACCAGAGAGGCCAACAAATGGGAATTTCTAAACAGATCAAGGGCTAAAGGAAGGGAAATAAAAGGGTGTGAGGGAGAATATTCAGATAACATCCGTTCTGCAGAGGATTGTGTGTTTCTCAGGGTACCCAAGAGAAGGGGAGATATGCCTATACAAGAGAGGTCAGTGGGTATCAGATCAAATCACCCCTTTCCTCTTTCCCTTGGCTGCCTCTTAACACTCCCTTTTGAGTACATTTCCCTTTGGTTGTGGGAAACACAAAATCCACCAACCCTTTTAAAAAGCATGTTGCAGTGGCACTGCCTGAAACAGAAACCAGATTTTTGACTTCAAGTTCCCTGCCTTAGCCTCTACTGATCAAGCCTAGCCTTAATCTGAGCAGAAAAGACAGGACTGGGGCAGTGGGCACAACCCCACTCCAAATAGAGATGATTAGGCTCCTTGGTCCCCTGCATTCCCTTCCCCTAATGAGTTCACCCCTGGTTTTAGCAGGAATGCCATCACACACATGGTAGAAATGCATTCCCAGCTCTGCCTACGCCTCTGCTTGCTCAGGGGTCAGCAGCTCTGAAAATGATGCCCAGACAGCCACATGATGAATAGAGCACAGGGACTAAATTAAAATAGACTTTCAAATAAAGTCCAACTTGAATAAATCCTATTTTTGTTGCCGTTGGCCAGTTTAAACTACATTGGTCAGTTTAAATGCTCCACCATTTGTCTTCTTTTTATACAGCCTATTTGTAGTTAGCAGAGATTTCCTTTAAGACAATTAACAACAATGGGAGACACACAAACTCATCATCTCATCACCTCCACACTGCACAGTCCCATTCCCAAGGGTTGCCTCATTGGAGGTCTCTACTTATATCCAGACCACAAAGTCCTGTGATGTGCATCTTCCACCCTGCACTACACACTGATGACTATCCTGCAAGTTTTTCACATCCACCCTCGTCTCAGACCCCAGCACCCTGGGATACAGCCCAGCATTACGGTCTTCTTCCCACAACTATATCAGCACCCACCACAGCCTGACACTCAGCTGATGTACTGGCGAGAGGAGATGCTAAAGACTTCCCTGGGGGCTGGCCAAAAGAGGGAACACAACCTCCACAGAGGCTACAGGCAGCCATGGTGAGCCATAGGAAGCAGCAGCCAGGCTGAGTGAGACCCTGCCCAGTCTCTGCCTTCAGCTGAGCTGCTGGAGGACCTCTTGGCCAAGCTCACACCAAGTACACTGCCCACAGTTCATAAGCACCCACTGGCAGGAACCAAATGCCCTGCTCCATGCTTAATTCCAGGCTGCTAATAAGAGAATGGAAAAGCATAAGAAGTTCATGCCCAGTCATCTTCAGATGCCATCAGCTCTGGAGAGCAGCCAAACAGCCATCCCAGACCAGCAGCTTCCTTGCCAAAAATTTCCTGCAAAACCTCTTACCTGAGGAGGTCCTGCCCTTCCTGTCCACACAGTTTTTCTTGAACCTTTCCAGTGGGACATGTGGCATTTATGAACATGGTTTAATGGTGGAATTGGCAGGGCTAGATTAACAATTGGGCTCAATGATTTTTGAGTTCTTTTCCAACCTAAACAGCTCTATGATTCAGACAGGGCTGGAAGGTTTCAGCAGCCTGGATGTTATCAGCAGGCTGGAAACGTAACCTCCAGGCACTGTATCAGGACTGCTCAGATGCCATTGATCTCCTTCCTTTTAACTTGGTGGAAAACTAAAGTTTTCTAAAATGATTCTCTTTAACCTCTGTGAAGCAGGAGAGATCTCAGGGATTTGAGTGCTGATCATCTTTACGCTGCATTAGCAGGTGAAGGAGCTTGTTTGAGATTCTTCTCAGTGAAGTGCAGCTCAGTCGAGCAGGTCAGGAAATGTCAAAGAGGATCAACGCCAAACAAGATGGTTGTGTTTTTCAACGAGCTCTGCTGCTAAACATGTTAAACAACAGCAGCTAGGAGGGAGGGAAAGGGTGTTTGGTGACATGGAGGAAGGGAGAGAAAGCCTTAGCCAGCAATACAAGCATCCTGAGTCACGCTGCTGGGGAGGTGAGGCTGCTCTGCCAAGGAAAGGCTGACAGAGTAAGTCAGATGCCTGAAGTAATTCCACAATGTTAAAAAAAAAAAAAAAGACATTTACAAAGGGTTGGTGCAATTCCAGCAACAAGCAGAATACAAAACCCCACTGATGTGAATGCCAGGCACCCACAGCTCCAACCGCCAGAGCTGCCCCTGTTCATGTGCACCAGCGAGGGGTGAGCGCGGCTCAGGCGTCTGAATGAGCTGCAACCCCAGTGTTGAGAGAGCAGCTCCCGATGAATCACTGGGCACGTGAGGCTCCATTCCCAGCTCCCACGGCCACGATGAGCATCACTCCACCGCAGGCGTCGAGAGGAGCCGTGTGCTCAGCCCCAGTCCCACTACCAGGACAGAACTCTGTCTGTCCCACCCCATCTCCGCCTCCCTCGGGCTTGGAAACACCACAACTGCGGCCAATGCCAAGATGAACATTTGTAGATGAGAGAGGAGCTCGTTCTGCTGAGTCATAGATGAGATTTTCATAAAGATGCAGGGAATTTGTTGAACTCTGGTTTCACTTTGCCTGGGTCTCCGCATCTTCTTTTTACGGCTATAAGCCATCTAGGCTATTAATACTTTTCTTATTTACTTTTATTTTCTGCTGTAAAACTTTTTACATTTCACTGAACTTTTAATTGGAAATGTAACAATGAAAATATGACTTTTTTTTTTTTTTTAATTTTAGACCAAAAGCACTATGCTACAGACCAAGGCCCTTGAAAACATGCCATAGTTTCTCTACCAGCAAACCTCAGCCTTTTTTTTTTTTTTTTGAACTGACAAAGGGTAGAGTGAATACAAAAATCTGAAAATGAAAATAACGTTTTCTTCATCGTTGCTCAGGCACTAATAAAACACAATATTTCACAGTCCTCTGAGAACTGGGGTAAAGTTGGGACCAACAACAGGAGGAAACTGTATTTTCATTTTGTCTCGTAAATATTTTTCTTGCAGTGCTTTGCTTCAACATCAAGGGTCTAAGGACTGAGGCACAACAGTGAGTGTAGGCAGAAATAAAATCTTTCATTAAATCAACCGGAATAACTGGGAAAATTAGACAAGTTTCCAGGTGCTTCCTAGCCAGTCTCACACAGTCACTACAACAAGTCTGTTGAAACCCCTTGAGCTGAAGGACTCTGTGGGTTCTGTATAGGATTGTTTTCAGTCCTTGTCTCCAGAGAAACAAATGCTTTTTACAGCTTACCTGAGAGAAGGCAAGGATTAGATCTCTTTAGTTTCAGAATAGTGTCTGCTCACTCCTTAAACCAGCCAGATTGACTCCAATTCTTTAGTAGCTTTGCCTGCTCCCAGGCTTCTTTCTTTTCATTTGTGAAAAGAAAATGAAGAGTGATTTAGAATATAAGCACACATACACAAAACTGACCAAAAAAAAGCACAAATAAAAACAATCACCTTTTATGAAATATCAAAGCTACTCTTCTTAATCCCTTCACGAGTTAAATTGCCACCAAAACCCACATCAGATAGTGTCTGGCTGCTCTCAGTACAGTGTCCCTGTGGTGTAGTTCCTGGAGAGCAAAGGAGCCACTGTATTTCATACAGCTGTGACCAAACCATCAGCTTTGTCCCAATTCCATAAACCTCATGGGGATAGGAGGAGGAGGAAGGTAAGGTACCCAGCAGTGGGCTCCTCCCAGGTACCACAGACCTGCCATTCTGTAACTCAGCAGATAAGGGTGAAAATCACTGATGGAAACATGGGACACCAGAGAACAAAGAGCACTCCTGGGGACCTGAACCACAGCTTGGTGCAAGGTGCTTCCATGTGTACACACTGCAAGCAGGGCTGAAGGACAAGAGCCTTTAGTGCTGTTAAACATGGTTTTATTTAACCTTTGAAAATAAAAGCAATGATCGTGAAAGAGGTGACAAGGTTGTCTAATTGAAAGTGCTGCCATTTTCCTAACTCCTCTGAACATGGCACTGCAGTTAATCAGAATTCAATGATAAATAGTGCTGGGAAGGAGAGTGGGTTTTATTTCCTCTAAGAGGACAGTCAGCAAAGAATCTATGAGGGGCTGTTAGACAGAAATCAGCCTACCTTGGCTCATGGACACCTCACAGGATTTTCGAATCATCAGAAGGAGCAACTACCATGTTCAGAGCTGCTAAAGCCAAGCTCAGCAGCCTGCAGAGCTCCTTCACACACCAACAGCAGACCTCAGCAGTGGGGTCAGACTCAGATGCTTTAGCAACAAGCAGTGCAGAAAGCCCAAAGGATGACTGAATCTGAAGTTTTTCTTCGGATGAACAATGGAAAAATCATCCAGCCAGGATTTCAATGTGTAACTGGTCCTGACACCTGAACTACTAGCAGTCCCAAGGGCTGCTTTAAAAAGAGTAACAAAAATCACAAGATTTGTCAGCAGATTTTCATTAGAGGAAGCTGAGGTCAACCATATTTCTAAATTAATTTTCTAGTACATCTTGGTTAGAATTTAAGTAATCCCATCCCCCCTTTTTAATAAGTACAATTTACTAGAGTTGCATAAAAATGAGTAATACATTAGTTTCCCTTAGATCCAATACGAAATGAGTCATTTCTTTCCAGCACATGACCAGGCTGTTATGTCTCTCCTAAGTACACCACAGAAAGATAAAGATGTTTCTTTTTGCCCATAAACAGACACTCTAAATCAGCTGATTCTTTGTAGTGACAATGAGTTCACCTCCTGAAAAGGTCCATTTGAAGTGCACCTTTCCTTGTCATACCCACATCCCCACAGCTGTGTCAGGCCCTGGGAAAGGGGCACATACTTTGTTCCCAGAAAAGACATGTCTATCTCCTCTGGCTGACAAGGGGGGAAAAAAGTCTCTTTGACAATGGGGCCCCAAAGAGAATAAACATGGTACCTTTATTTATAGATTCAAGGCTTGATAATCTGATCACTAGATACTCTATACCCTTCAGACTTTGAGTAACCCTGTCTTGCCTGTTTTGGACTTTTTCATCCCTTTCATGTTTCCAGCTTTCTGCATCTCAGACATACTCTCTTCAGAAAGGTGGTGCATTCTGACTGGCACTATGAAGTCCAATGCTTGTGTAGATAACATGATGACATTGAAATTGCTTTTCTGTCTTCCTCAAGCTCATCTTTGCCCTTTGGTTTTATCCGTTACATTTGATGTAGAGGAAACACGTTATAAGCCAGGGATTCCTGATCTCATAAATTAGGCTCAATTTAAGAAAATCCGGCCAAATAAATCAAGACAGTTATTTTCTCTTAAAACAAAGAAATTTATATTTAGAATCAAAAATGCAGCAGAAACAAACCCCTCAGAGCAGGGTAGAGCCTTTGAACCTTCATGCCTCCCACCCCAAAGCAAAAGAGGGCATTTGCCATCCATGAGGATGGCATGTTCTGCAGTACATGTTCTGCAGTGCTCAAGGAACTTAGCAGAGTTTGGAAGCCAGTCTCATCACAGAAGCATGGCACCTGGATGCTTCCATGCCCCAAATCATTGTGTCACACACTAGCAGGGGGGGATCAGCACTACCTTGCTCTGTAGTGGCAGCAACATTCCTACTAAATCTGTCAACTTGCACTGCAATTAGGGTGGATTCAGTGAATTATTCTTTTTCTCTGTTAAATTCACGTCTGACCAGTCCTTTAGGAACTATATGGCAAAAATAAGTGCTAATCAAAAGCAGAATTAATGGTAAAAAACAAAACAGTTATTAACCTATTTACTTTAACACAGCCTGACAAAAACAGGCCATTGCATCCAAAAATCTCACTGTAGGGAGGAGCTCCCACACCCCTTCCACATCTTTTACATCTTCTCTGGCCTCCTTCACATCCAATTTTACAGAGCATGTTTTAAACATACAGGTGGACACTCCTCCCCAGTGTCATTCTCATTGACAGCTCCAATCACTGTCAGCAAATGTACCCTGGCAAATATCCCTGCTAGAGTCTAACCTTGCCCTTCACTGCCACCCAGAAACCAGCCCATAACTTACCGACTACAGAAGGCATCTTTTTCCTTTCCAAGGAAATCTCTTTATTGGACCAATTGATATGGCAAGAAAGAGACAACACCTTTCCTGCTCCTAAACCTGTACTCAAGGTCAGGAATGGGAGTAGGAGATTTTTCATTCTCATTGGAATATTAGTTTGTTCATTGGCATTGTACAACAAATTATAGCTCTTGCTGTAGTTCCAAACCCATATGCAACTTTCAGGTCTTTTAAAGCAGTAACTGATGCTTTTATTAATGCAGTTTCTATGTGGAGATGTTCATCTTGCACATGAATATCCAGCAGCATTAAAAACATTAAACAAAGAATTCCCTACATTCATGCATACACCAGTCTTTGGTGTCAGTAAGGACACTTCAGTGTCCCTCTATGAAGAGAGATATAATTTTTATTTCATCTCTTAATCAAAATTAGTTTGAAGAAAAGTAAGAAAAAACTCAAAACCCTTATTATCACCTCAAGTCAGAGGCAGGCACAAGAAGATCTCTTTTCACATATTTTGATTTGGTCCACAACACTGTAAGAAATCATCAGTTTACACAAGACAACTGTATTCCTCTGCATTTACACAAATGTGACCAAGAGGACAGTGCTGGTAAAAAATTTACAAAAGCTGTTCTTATGCCTTCACATCTGCCATGCTGATCCCCATGACATTTCTGCAAACTCAATTCCCACCCACTTAGGTCAATCCATGCAGCTACAGATAGGCAACATGAAGCTCCTCTTCAGATCCCAAATCCAGGAACTTTTTTTGTTTTGTATTTGATCTAGCAGTACTGAAATCCCTTTAAAAAATAATCTTTTTATATGAACTGTATATCACCATCTTCCTACTTTACAATCTGTGCCAACTTTTAATCCATTACCTTCCACCACCTCAGTCCTAAGGATACACTGAGGTCAAGTTTCCTATATTTTCTTTGAAATCATGAAACATATAGGAAAGGAGGGGTGTAAATAGAATATATTTTAAGACCTTCCATAACCCAAGACCTGGAACTATAAGAAAGAACTATGCATTGCAGCACTGATGATCATACCATGAGTTGGCAAGACTGGGCTTTCATTCAACTGAACCACAAATGCACTTGAAACAGTGACTTGCTTTTCTCCCTTTGTTTCAGATCAGTTCAGCATCTTTGCTGACATAAAACAAAGGTCATTTCTGCTCTGAATCAACAGCAAAGAAGGGAAAGGAAGAAAAGTGAAGATATCACTCTCCACATCTCCATTACACAGCATATTCCAGAGGACACAACTTGATCATAACTTCTGTCACTCTCCCGTGACCTCTTGCAAAATAATCCCTCCTCACATGCAAGTTATAAAGCAAAGCAGTTCCCTTCATGCTGAAAGTGTGCACTGGCTGTGATGGCAAGATAAAAG
>VYZS01093472.1:71981-82899 GCA_013400695.1 Neodrepanis coruscans | reverse complement strand
TCCTTGTGGGTCCCTTCCAACTCAAAGATATTCTACAATTCTATGAACCAAGTCACAGAATTCAGAAAACAAGATTCCACAGCCTCTAACAATTTGGCTCCACCTCATTTTGTAACAAACTTTGCCCACAAATTTTATTTAGGCAGGCCGAAGATTGCCCTTTAGCCTTCTTTTCAGCAGATTAAAGGTGTCAAGCTCCCTCAGCATCTCATTGTAGGTCACATGCTTAAGCTCCTATCATTTTGGTCTCCTGGATTGTTCTTAGTTTACTTGGAACGATTGGTTTATGAGGAATTATTTAGCACTTATCACCAAATAAATATTCTACACTGTAAGATAAGAATATATATTCTAAGGTACAATATAAATCCAAGTATCAAGATAAACTCTAGGCCTCACAATCACAACACACCATATTTGACAAATATAAGGCTTCTTTTACACTTGGATAACATGACCTGACAAAAATAGGGACAAAGCACAAAGCAATTTTTTGCACTTCCTATCAACACAACATGGAGCTTCCCTTCCATTATTTCAGTTCTTTTCTGCAAGACAATCTGTAATTCTCAGATTTAAGTTACTGATAGTACTTAAACAACAATGATTCACACATTCAGGAACAGATCACAGAATATGATGAGAGCTGCAAGGGACCCACAAAGATCATAAAGTTCAACTCTTGGCCCTGCACAGGACCATCCCCAAGGTCATACCATGTGCCTGAAAGCATTGTCCAGATGCTTCACCACTTCCCCGTTCCACTGCCCAACAATCCTCTGCGTAAAGAACCTTTTTCTAATCTCTAAACAATAACCTAAACCTCTTGACAAAAGGTTATATCAACTCATTAATAATATTAAGACACACATTTTTGCCAGTCTGAACTAGATTTTCTGAATCAGATTGTCTATTACTGCACTGCCANATTGGTTTATGAGGAATTATTTAGCACTTATCACCAAATAAATATTCTACACTGTAAGATAAGAATATATATTCTAAGGTACAATATAAATCCAAGTATCAAGATAAACTCTAGGCCTCACAATCACAACACACCATATTTGACAAATATAAGGCTTCTTTTACACTTGGATAACATGACCTGACAAAAATAGGGACAAAGCACAAAGCAATTTTTTGCACTTCCTATCAACACAACATGGAGCTTCCCTTCCATTATTTCAGTTCTTTTCTGCAAGACAATCTGTAATTCTCAGATTTAAGTTACTGATAGTACTTAAACAACAATGATTCACACATTCAGGAACAGATCACAGAATATGATGAGAGCTGCAAGGGACCCACAAAGATCATAAAGTTCAACTCTTGGCCCTTCACAGGACCATCCCCAAGGTCATACCATGTGCCTGAAAGCATTGTCCAGATGCTTCACCACTTCCCCGTTCCACTGCCCAACAATCCTCTGCGTAAAGAACCTTTTTCTAATCTCTAAACAATAACCTAAACCTCTTGACAAAAGGTTATATCAACTCATTAATAATATTAAGACACACATTTTTGCCAGTCTGAACTAGATTTTCTGAATCAGATTGTCTATTACTGCACTGCCACTACTGGGAGCAAAACATAACACCTATAGAAACACTGATCTAAAACATCAGTTTACTTGTTTTTAGAACATGGAATCACATAGCCCCTTTCAGTCAGATGAAATACGAACTCCAGGTGAGCTGTTAATGCCTTTCCAGAACTGTCTACCTGCTCAATATAGTTTCTTCGTGTTCCTCTACAAGACAATATATTTAACAGAAGAATTCTAGACCTGAAGTTACAAGAAGCATGTAAAAACCTTTAGTATCTCAGAAGTGTGAGGGCACATCCCTCCTTTCTTCCCAAAAACTCAGAATGTAAGGCACGTTTTTTCACATCATTAAAAAAGCATATATCAGACTGTCATGTAACAGAATACTGATAAGCACACTCATGTTCCATGCATAAAATCCCCTACAACCAACAAACATGCTGTTAACAGATTTTTATCTTGTAGAGCAAATTTGCAGGGAAAAAAAAATCCCAGACTTGGTTAATCTTGAATAATTCCAAGGCTTCTAATATGTGACCCATGAGTGAGAGCCTTCCGTTAGTACAGTACCAGAATACAGGGCCTTTTCATCAAAATTACAACAGGCAAGTAGTTTGATCTCCCAGACTACAATGTTTTCTTTTACAGGCATTAAAAGAATTCAAAAATATACCACAAAATTCACAATCTTACTTTTCTTATTACTAAAAGATATACTAGCAGAAGAACATAACACAAAATCGAATTCTTAAGTGTATCACTTCAGTAACCATAAAATGTAACTCAAAAGAAAGTAGCATTTTCTGTTCTAGCTTCCTTAATCATCTAAGCAGTTTTTCATTCATATTCTTAACATAAGAGTAAACAGAAACAACATGAATTTTAAATTTGTCGAGAATAGCAGTCTTAAAAAATCAAACATCCGAATACCTTTATATTGAAGCATCCTTAATTTTTTTTCTTAAGAAATACTGAATGAACCAGCTCGAATTTCTGTTTCTTTTTTTTTATCTTAAGATATTATCCAAAATCTAGTTAAAAACAAAGCCTTTATACAGTTCTAGAAAGAATGTGCAAAAACAGGCTTCTCAAAATTCCATTGTTAGATGGTTATTTGCGTAACTTGTGCATATTTTCAGCTCAATCCCACAATCTTTTACAACCAAAGAATATTCAATAAAAGCTACCGTGACAAAATTGTAAGCACAGATGAGATGACCCAGCGTTTAGTGTTCATCTTTGAACGGCGAAATATCAAGTAGCACAGCAGACCAGCGTTAAAGTGTTTCCAGTCATACCCACAAGGGAGCACAGTGCAGCCAAGGAACAGATCTCATGTGAGAGCTGAGGAAAAGAAACAAACCTGTACTCGGTCCAAATAGGTTTGGTCACACCTGTGCAAGCCAATCAGATGCTATCTGATAAATACTGCCTTCCAGCCTTTCCAAGGGGCAAGGAGGCAACTGTTCAGGGAGCAATGTCAGGGCAAATTTATACGAATTTAGCCTTGCACAAATAAAACATTTAAAATTACTAGTGTTCCAAATTAATGTATTTTCGTAGGCTCCCTTTATACTTAACAGTTAACACAAAATGTAGCTATGTTTGTTAAGCACTTCCTTCATCTGATGCTTGGGTGTTTTAGTTTTTCACTTACCATGTGACCAAGTCACAAGGAGAAAACGAGTGGCCCAGGCACCAAGCCAACAGAGGGGCACGTTTCAGTTCAAAAAAAGGCATTTGTACAGAACAGCACAAAATGACTCCTGCATGTGGAGCTACATATTGTAAGGGTTAAATGCTATAAATAACATGGTAGGTTTTGGGTTAGTTTTGTTTTTTCAAACACAATACTCAGTTTTGGAAGACCCACATTGTCTATGTTTGTTTAGATATGAAAATTCCCTTTTTCATTTTAAGCTTGAAAATCATATACACTTCAGCCTGTGAGACAAAGACACCCTTGGGCACCTCCCTCCAATATTTGGAAATTTCTGTCTTACGATGGAATGTGTGCCACATAGCACAAACTGCTACATGGCTGCCAATGCATCTAGAAATATGGGAAGGAGTCTTCTCTAAGCCAATTAAAAAGCTTTCCTTCTGTTTCCATATTTTTTGTTATTATTACTCTGTAGAGATCGCAGCTCTAAAGCAACAAAGGAAGGTATTAGATGCTCTGGAGTAGCCTGTGATCGCGTGCTCAGGTAAGCAGCCCATGAGCTGCTGGAAACGTTAAGCCAATCAGCAAGGAGCTGCCTGAATCCCGCCTAGTAACAGGCAGCAGACAAAGGGAAGGTCATGGAAACACGGGGTGGGGGAGGAGTGCGAGAAGCTGCAATCTAAACAATAGTGTACAATGAGGTTTGCATATCATGGGTCTAGAACAGCACGGGCACAGAGCTCCCGGGGGACTCTCAGCAGCCAAAAGCGCCACAACCATCATTTACCAAAGCACAAGAACTACATGAGTGAAGTTCACTGATCATGAACAGCAGGTGCTCAAATGTGCAAGTCTACTTAAAATGTAGCAGTCAAATCAAGGAAAATGAGGCAGCAAATGGTCATGAACGTTTTGTTCTGGATGGAGAGTCCCAGAGAATGAAAGTGGTGAATACAACCTTCCTTTTAAATTAAGGTTCATAAAAAGCAGTTTTCAGTTGAAATCCTCCATAGCAGTGTTGATGTAAGTTGTCAGAAATTAAAAAACTATTTTCAAAGAAGAAAAAAACCCACTGTTTGGGGCCTAGCCTTACAGAACACATGCTGAAATAACATGCCAATAATTTGTTTTTCTACCACTAATATAAGTCTACAGCTCTAACTGAATGGGAGACAAACCACCAGCCTAGTGCGCTCCACATGCCTTTGTTTCCAAATGTAATAAAGGCCATGACTATCCTATGTGCAAATGCTATTTCCTCTGGCACACCACAGATGATCTGAGTTTTCTTCCCTTTTAGGCTAAACTTATATTAGCATTGGCTGAAAAGTGAAAGAAGGGCGTACAATTTCCTAAGAACAAAGTTACGTCACCATGCTGTTCTGTTTCACTTAGCTGCACACACAGCAAAACAAGGTGAGCTGTAACTAAGGGAAACCAAACCTTCAGCTGACGTGTCCCCCCCCGTATACAGAACCGAGCTGCACGTTCCCGCACTGCACTGCCCCGCAGTGTCCGGGGCGCGCACCAGGGGGCGCCTGCAGCGCCCGCCCGCCGCGGCAGCACGGGGCATGGGCGGCAGCCGCGCCTCCCATTGGATGGGAGGCCAGGCGCGCCGCAGCCAATCAGACGGGAGCTCTTTAAACTCTACCCAGCAACAAGCCCCAAAGCAGCGGACGTCGCGCGTGGGCACGGCCACGGGGGGGCGCGTTAAATAAACGGGCTTTTCCAAACGGCCTGATGGAATGTTAAGGGCTTTTTATGAGAATGGGAACTGCGCAACAGCACCGATCCACGAGTGTGAGGCACAGCCACAATAAAGAAGAGTTTAATGTGCTGGGGCTCTTTTAGGCGATTTTAAGATCACTGAATTCCTGTCATGTTGACTGTTGAATCAAAAAAACTGCAGAGATCCAACCTGGGTTCAAGTACGGCAGCTGGAAAACTTTCCTTTCTTCAGATCCTGTGCAGCACCAGTTCTTTTTAACAGAACATTGGTGTTTTGTCACAAGTGCAGTATGACTTCTGCCTTGAAAGCAGAGGCTGATCTCTCCCATCCTTGCAAACTGCCTTCTGAAGTCCAGCAAAACACTAAGTCCAGCTGTGTATCTATGCCTAAGAAAAACACCCAAATGTACAGTTAAAGGCTTCTTAAACCAGAGTAAACTCACAGTGCAGTTTGAAACAAGTTGGTCTTGTGCACTGTATGCAATGGACAACTTCACGTACAAACTTGACCTACGCTCTGGTCACTTTGACATCACAGTGAATTAAGCAGTTGTCCTGTGTCTTCTCTCCCTCAAGAGGGTAAAACTGCCTTGACATTGGCTCATGAACCTGCTTCTCACATCAAATTATTCACTGTAGAGCTTTTGCCCCATAAGGCTGCAATGCCTTGTGGGAAAAAGGGATTCCTCTTGGAGGAAAAAAAATGACTGTCAGGACCATTTACACAGCTAAGATATTTCAATCTGCTGGTGGTTTTGCAGAATTGTCCTTATGTGTTCATCAAGTTCTGCCTAGATAACTATTATATGTAAAATATATACTTTGGAACAAGGAAGAATGGAAAACAAGTGATTTTCCTAAACAATTTCTGCAAGCAATTCAAATGCCTTAGAAACGCCCACTTTTTAGTACATGGAACTTAAGCTGATTCTTCAAGGAGAGTCTTTTTTTTTTCTGTAAACTACATTCTGACAGCTGATTGGGTTATTAAACTAGTAAAACTGCTTGACTGGAACTCAGCCAGAGGAACAGGGCTGTGATAATGTGTTTTCTTACTTTCCACAAGTGTTGAGAGATTTCAACTTCGATCACTGAGTCAAAACATTGGCTTTCAATTCAGCTGCAAGATCTCCAAACACTAAACAAGCACTGCAGTTTGAAATAGCGGTAATAGCAAAATTCAGCTTTCTTACAGATTCAAGCTTAAATATTAAGTATGTTTCTTTCCATTTAAAAATGGATTTACTGAATCAAGTTGAATTAGTGCATTTTAAGTTACATTTGTGGAGTATTATTATACACAGTTCAATGTTATACTTCAGTTTCATACTTGGCATGGGAATAACAGTTACCGTTATCCTAAATATCAGTAGGACCTAATAATTCCATAGAAGTGGACACTAGCTGTCAGAACACATCTACGATTAAAAACTTACCTAACTTCTGAAATTCCAAATATAAAACCTTAACAGCCTGAATTGTTCATGCACTTGCACATCAAAAAATAAGAGAAATTGTGGAAAAAATCTTAAAAAAAAAAAAGCAAGATGTTCTCTTCATGTTTACGTTTTTCTAGGCATTATAAAAAACGTGTTTTTCCTCTTTTATAAGGAAATGATTTATAAATTAAAAAATAACAATTTCAAGTGAAAATTCAGCAGCCTACAGCATTGAAAAGGTATCACTACCATATGCAGATCTCCATCCTTTAAAGGCAGCCTTTACAAATCTTCCGTTAGATAAAATGCGGGATAATACTATTGTAATGAAAATAGATGTATTTACCCGTAACAGCCTATATTCTAGACTAGTTCCTGTATCGTATATACAACTATGGCAATCTGTCCTCAGTTTTCCAACACTGGCAACTTAGTGACACTGAAATTTTGAGGTGAGCTGCCTGATGCTGACAGAGGTCCCCTGAGGTTGCTTCTCAAATGCCAGGAGAAACAGAAGTGTAGAGAATGCTTGCAAAAATAAAGAGGACGCTACATTAAAATGTTAGTTTGCCACGCATACAAGGGCCTTTTACGATTTTTTTTCCCCAAAGATCGCATTTTCTCAGTAATACAAAAGCAATTTGAAAATGAAACTAAACCAGCAGTTGGTCAGTTGGCTGTGGGAAGGGTTATCAGTATTTCCCCCGAGGAAGACACCGTTTCTCAGGAGGGGCAGCACAGCTCCTGCCCTGCCCGCACCAGATCTGCCCCACACAGGCGGAGCACCCGGGGCTGGAGTTTCATAAATTCATACAACTGAAGCCTGAGAAGGACTCAGATCTGGGGGGCAGCGAGGCTCTTTGCCCGCTTCCCACATGCAAGGATGAGTTTTCTTTCAGTGGGTGTCTGAGGCAGGCCAGGGCAGCGCCCCGGCAGCCATTTTGTTCCCTCACCAGCTCCCTGCCGATGCCGGTGACTGCCGGAGATTTGCATAACCGCTCGGGATTGGCTGCCAGAGAGCTGCTTTGCACAAACCAAATCTGCCCGGCAACCGGCTAAAAATAGCCGGAGCTGCTGCCGGGAGCGGCAGGGCGGGAGCGGCTCAGCCAGCACGAGGGGCCGAGGCACGCAGAGCCTTCCTGCGCAGTACGTGAGGGCACGGCACGCGACTTCCTCAGGGCTTTTGTGCGAGTGCGTGCGCGTTTGGGTGGGGTAATTTCTGAAGTAATTCTCTTTTCAAATCAAAACAAACTAATCTGCAGATCGTCTTCCTTCTCACTTTCATTTCTACGCGAACAGAAACCATCTTTCTTTTCTTACTCTGTTTCATATCCACATGTTGGTTTGGTGAGATAACCACGGAGTAACACACGATACCTGCAACAGATGTCACCTAATCCTCACTACACGTGGGCTGTTAAGAGAGACTTCTTAGCTTTCGAGTTACCCTTTTGTAAGTCACACCTCACCAGAGACAAAAATTTCAGAGACACCCACAAAATTTCACCGCTGAAACTAAAGACAGTGTGGGATTTAGAAAGGTGAGCAGGATGGACCAAGGAAAGAAGTTCCATAAATATGTAAGGCATCTTACAAGAATAAAAATCAAATACAAAATGAGGAAGGCACAAAGTTATCATGCAAATACATGTTCTATGATGAGTACCTCCAGCAATGATCTACATGTACAGCGTTTTCGCATTTCAACCTACAAAACAGGTATCACCTACAGAAGTTTGATTTTCAGTAGTACTGAGCTCTTCCGACTGCAGCAGAAGGAAGTAAAGAGGTTTCCACATTTCTCGATTCACCACATCGGCCCCCAGGTTTCTGTTTCACAGAGCTGTTTAAAGGCGGGTGAAAGCCACCACGGTAAGACGAATGGAGCACCCAGTGCACGCAGGACATATACAGCTACATAATCCAGGTCTTCAGCAATCTAAAAAGCACCATCTGATATGTAAGGTATACATAAGCACCTCTGGTATGAAAAAATGTATTTTCTACAAGGTTGTCACAATTGAGTTAGTAGAGAAAAAGAAAAGTAGCCAAAGCAGATGGTTAGCATGACCACTGATGACAGTTAATTATCTTGAATGACTCAAGAAAACAGAATCACAAAAATTAATCAAAAATCTCAATAGGAAGGTTAAAGTGAAGACAAAAATTTGTATATAAGAAAGCTTCAAAATAAAATTCGAAAAAAATCAGAACTCCACCAAACAAACGAGAACCCACAACAGAGTTTCTTCTAAAAGATTACAATTTACCCAAACTTTATTATCTGTACCAAGTGTTAGAACTACATGTCAGAAGCATTCTTTATGGAACGTCTTATTCCATAGATGTTGGTTAGCTACTCCTAATAAATTTTAGTAGCAATTGTGGTCCATACCACAAGACATGTAATTCATTAATGAGACTAAATATTTTCCAAGAGAAACTAATTTTGTGGAATGATGGGAACTGAAAAAAACCTGCCAATCTAATATTAACCTAATATTCTATTCTTTACTAAATAAAAAAAAATCAAAAAGCATGTTTTCAGTGCTGGTAACCCACTGTATTAATATGCTAAGGATCTTAGATAATGCAGGTAATTCATATTTTTACAATGATAAACTGTCACTCTTCAATAAAATTCTATGGCAGTCAATCTCAGTAATAGAGTAAGATTTGTTTACCCTAGTAGAAGTGTGCAATAGCAAATTAAATTCTCTTCCGTCAATGGATAATTATTTTTCGGTATTTGCTGCTAGGCAAAGATCTGTCACATCTCAAACTTGTAAAGACTTGTAAGAAAAATTACCCAGTGTCACCCAAACAGCACATTAAACATTTCATAATCAAACACATAAGCACTTATTGGCATAGATGATTCTTCAACTTAATCATGGTTCTGCACACACAGATTGCCAGACTTAATTCTTTGCTAAGCTGCCCAAGGAACAGGAAGCAGAAAGTAGGCAAACCCAAGATGATTTCTTTATATAGTTGCCATCATGGAAATAAATGAACTAGTTTTGAAAGGGGGTTTAATGACAAAAAGTAACCTGAAAGGGTATTGATTTTTACTGTATTCTTCCTTTCTAGAACCTCACTTCCCTTTCTTTGGTCACCCAATAAAATTAGTTCTTAGTTTTCCATCTTTTTCTTTAATTGTTTTTTTTTGTCTGTTTACCGTTCTGACATGGCAGCAAATATTGCTGATAAAAATACAGAACAATATATTTAAAGACACTGAAAGGAATATCAAGTTTGACAGGATCTTACAGAATTCTTTTCTATTTTTATTTATGAATACCCTACATAACAACATAGACAAACAGGATGTCAGATAAACACTGTGGATGTCTTTGTTTTAAGGACAAGTTAAAATGCAAGGCTTAATGATCCCATTCTGGAAGGGGAAGGTTATTTTCAGAAGTCCAGACAAGGGGACAGTGAGCAACTGACAGACTTTGAAGTGCCCATCAAAAACATAACACTTCTTTGAGTGAAAACATCAGGATAAACTCTTAACAGGAATGCAATACAACACATTTTTGAATCAGGTCCTTGAACCTACATGTTGACTAAATTGAGTACTCTTAAAATTTCTGTAAAATTAGACTGTGTTTTCATACATAGGTTTCAACCTTCACATCCCATTTTCCACCTGCAAAATTTCATTTCAGAAGAATGTTCAAAAGAGTTCAGAAGTTGCATAAGCAAGAAGTTAGGTATCAAAATATGATGCAACAAGAAAAAACACCGAAACCGATTTACATTATTCAGATACAACAAAATACTTTTTTTCTCCCAGTTCTGCTACTACCGCCTATGCACAACTAATCCAGTATAATCCTGCAACAAACTGAAGACAAGTCAAGAAACAGGAAAAGTGGATCTTACTGTTACTATAATACAAAACATAAAATGAAAATATTTGGTAAAGTCATGTTTATCACTAGAAAAACATTAATTTGCAAAGTAAGTTTTCTTGTCAGGTTTCTGTTTTCCATCCCTGACAAAGGTAGTTTGAAGGTTGACCAGAATGAGGAAGAAGTAATTTTAAAATTTCATGAAGAAAACTAGGTTTTTCAGATCTCCTTCTTCAGATAGACACACTTTACAGCAGCAGTGCTGCTGTAAACACTCCCTGTATTCATCTGTGGCCACCAGAGACTGCCACAGTTGCTAAGCAACATCTTAGTTTCATCTCAATTTTGATATTTGCCATTTCAGAATATTCACTGGAACCTTACATTGTTTGAATAACCCCATCTCATTCCACTACTTTTTCAAAGACATTTAAGGCACTGATTGCGTAACATCAGATACCTAATGAAAAAATGAGATTTTCACAACTATTTTATGAAATACAATCAAGTAGATTTTTCAGGGACCACCAAGCGGTTTTTCTATATATATAGGAATCTGCCTATACGATTCCATTTTGGTGATTCTCTCCCATAAAGATTTTTTTCCCCCATGTCTGCACAGTAAGCCAAAATCACAAGGTAACAAAACATGTGGAGGACAAAAAAAAAAAAAAAA
>VYZS01093472.1:40976-71940 GCA_013400695.1 Neodrepanis coruscans | reverse complement strand
AAAAAAAAGCAAAGCGTATGTATGTATAAATAAATAAAATATCTGGTCACCCTAGTGCTACAGAAACACCATTCAGTTTTAGCAATTGTCTTGCCTTTTCCAAATTCTAGTTTTTCCACTTAAGCAAAATGGGAAGTGGAGAATTTCATGGTAACAACATTAAAAAATTCAAACCAGAGAGCAGTTAGCATATTATCTAGAGCTATGCTACTATGGATTATAATCCTACTCTCATAAATAAGACTGAATCCTCTCAGTAAAAGAGCGTGACATAGGAACCCATACATGTTCTTCTATCTCACAAAAAAGGACCAATAAAGTGACCTTCAGTGACTCTATCAATATACAGGCATCAAGCACCAGATTCCACAGTGGCAGGAAAAGAAAACAGGCTGCAAAAACCCATGCAAAAACATATTTCTGTGGATAATATTGCTATGAGATAACTGCTCCTTGACAGGCTGCCCCTACTGACTGTCATCTAATCCAGACATGTTTCCTATTGAACAATATCTTAGAGGACAGCATCCTATGTTCCACACCATTACTTTGCACCCTTTGCATACAGTAATAGTATTCAAAGGAGGACTCTAACAGAATATAAGCACCACTACTGCCACACAGTACCATTGCAAATAGCTTAGTTTGTTCATACACAGAGTCCTATTATCATAAACTCTCTCCTTTCCTTATTGAACAGCTTTTAAACATTCAGTACTCCTCATTGTCTGGTTTTAAGAGTCCTGTTATGTGAACTATATACTGTGACATTTCCCTTAGGATTGAATAAGGATCAAGGAAGAAAGAGAACAGGATGAAATGCTAATAAATTAGGTATAGACTCTTGTGATGAGAACTGAGAATAGCTGTATTTTTATGAAATACTAAATAAGTGGAATCATGCATGCGCTTCACATAACAGCTCTTCAAATCATAGCCTTAAAATGTCCAGGGGGGAAAAAAGGCAAGTTCTTAGTTAACCATTTTAAATGGGAGATGACAAAGCTGACTAATGTTACACAGATGTCTCAATGACACAAAGTAAAAAAACCCCAAACTTATAAAAGTAATCCAACTATCGCACTGTCTCATCTTGAACTATGAATCTTAGTAAAAAGCAGTCCATTAGCAAGTGTTATATCACTTCAGCTGCTAAGCACTTGCATCTATCTTTTATGTTGTGGGATGACCAAATGTCAACAGCTACATCTGTAGGAAAACCTCAGTAATAGGAGTCTGAAATCTTTTTTTTGCGAATTACACCTTACAGTTAATATTACAAAGAAATGTGTATTTCTAAACCTAAGAAACCAAAAAGGAAAATCTGTGGTCTGAAGGCATCTCTTCTCCATGACCATGAAAGAATCCATCTCTGTTTCTTCAAGCTCTTAAGAGTAAGGTCCTTTAAGAAGAAAGTAGAAAAAAGTTGTATGCAAAATGTTCTCTTGACCACATTAGACAGCAGATTCTCTCAGGCTAGGTTTCTTAGAAGATACAAAAGCAAAATGAAGACTGTAAACATGTTGCACATGTTAAATAAAGACCCCTGTCTTTTACACTAAGAACGTATAGACCTCAAAAGAGATCAATTTACACTTCCGGAAGTATTACTTACATCTGTTTACTAATGACTCCAATAAGGCTTGCAATTACACAGGATGGACAAGAAACACTCTAGAAGGCTTCCCTGACTTTACACTTCATATCTAGGATGACAGGTTTGAAATTTTTTCCTGATGAATTCTTTTCATGAGGAAAACAGCCATGAGTCCCAGTTTGCAGTCATTCAACACCATCAGCTGTGCATGGTTGCTGGCAGTGAATATGTAGACAGAAGAAGTCAGTCACAAATGTTTTGTTGATGCTGATTGGTGAGATCATACATATTAGTCTAATGAACTAGTGAAATGTATCTAGATACATGAGCTGCCTAGGACATGTGCCACCTTCTGCTCAGAAAGACTGGGGTCTAGAGCCACCTCTAATGCCAATGCTGCATTCCTAAGTAGAAAGGATGGAAGTGAACAAAAGCAAACACATTTCTTCCAGTAATTAAGCCATTCAAAATGAGGTATTTTCAAAAATAAAGAAGAAAACATTACAAATTTATGAAACATTGAACACTGAACTAACATTCACAGTAATATACAATATCAAAAGAAGAACTATGGGTTTAGCTTAACTGATACATACTTGTCCATGATTTTGCCAGAACAGTCCATAAAAAGTTTTTGAGCCTGGTTCTAAAGAACAATGGCAGTAGTGATACTGCCAGCACTTTCATGAGTGATTAGTACTTGGTCTGTAAAAGACTTGTCGAAACTGCTCCATGAAGAGCTCAAAGCAGCTCTACAAAAAACATGCTTAATTTTGCCCTCCTGGGAGAGACAAAAGCAGATGATGAAGCAACAATCCAGCGACACCATTGTCACAAACAGAAGCACATAAAAATTTATTCAGCTATTTTAATTTGCTTGACTTCCCAAATTCCTTTAAAAAAAAAATCATGTGGAGAAAAATACATCTGCACAGAGTCACTCAGTGACCACAGACAAGAAACTTCATTTTTCATGTCTAGAAAGTTTCCCCAAAGCAACCTCGACTTAGATGCCAGAACCAGACAGTATGAATTACACTTAGAAATTGCCTCCATTGACAAAAGGTTTAAAAAGCTCAAAGGAAACCATCATATTTTTTGATGATTTAAGTTTAGCTGTCCAGAAAGGTTCTACTCAGAAACCTTTAACATCAAAAGGAATGCTCCTCCACAGGCTGACTTTGCCTAGTGAACCAGCAAGCCACAATGCTTGCTTGCTTCCTGGAAAAGACCGACTGCAGTTTCACCCTATACCAAAAACTAAAGGCTAAATTTCTCTTTGAATGAGTGAAGACATCAATATACATTCTTTCTTCATGTGCTGGCACATAGCACACACCATAGCTGAGCTGTTTACTGATAATTTTTCAGACTAAATACAGTTCATCTTCTGATGAACCTGTATGTGTGACCACTTTTCCCAAACTTTCCCAAAGTTTGCGTTTGTGATCATAAATCTTATTGGGGAAGAATTTCTCTAAATAATAGAACACTGAGGAAAGTGTAGCAGAAGCTATTCAACTGGGTAACATTCTGAGAATCACTCCAATCCTTCTTCTCTGGAAGCTATTACCAGCTTCTTTAAAATCTTGTACAGTTCCAGTGAAAACTATCTGCAGAAGAAACTACTGATCCTTGAAGGAACATTAAAAAAAAACCCCAACCTATTTGTTTTGAGAGGACGAACTACTTTTTTTAACCATCAACAACTCTGAGAATTTCCATCTTGTTTTCAAAGTGCACTATAGGCAGTGAAGGCTGCTGCTCACAGTGTGATGGCCTTCCCAAATGATACTGAAGTTCCACCAGTATCACAGCAATCCAACAGCATGTGGGAAAAAAGATCCTATCAACAGTTCTGAGACTACTACGTATGCTGCATCTGAGCAGAGTAGTTAATTACCACAGCTGCTTGGGAAGAGAAATTTCTTTTTCATTTTACTATAACTAGCATACTGGTCATCAGAGTGCTTTCAGCTTCCTCTAGGAAAACGCAGCACCAAACAGGTACTAGTAAGTCAGGGATACATACTGCTTTAATTAACAGACCTGAGATTTTAGACTGTCTACTTCAAGTGGCACAGAAGTTAAGCTTTAACATTTTAATTTTGATCGTTCCTGTGATAGCTGGATTTTCTGTGCCAAATGAACAGTCTTGGATTTGGTTTTGCAATTGCTCTCCTCCATTATTGAGCTGACTATTAATGCCGTAGCCAGGGGAAGGCAAATTATTTGCAAAATTTGTCTTACACTGTGAGCAACACTTCCTGGAGCACACATGCAGCTCTTTGTCAGCATGCACGATTCTCAGTTTATCCTCACCAACAGAAGAAAGCAGATGCAACACTACAGCTTTGAGAACTAGCTCATGAGACATAATTTTCATCCTCCCCACTGCTGTCAAATATGTAATAGCTGCCATTAAGACAGTCAGGACAAAATCCTGGGCTACACAGCATGATCAGAATTCTCACACCATCACATCTTCTGATAACTGATCAATGTGTGACAGAGCTTAAAAATTTCCCCTTTCTGGCCCCAAAATGAAACCAACTGCATGCACTTGAATTTGTTGAATCCCTCTATCTTAATCAAAGATGGAAAACCTTATTTTCAGTAAGTAACAGATTCATTGTTTGCAGCACAGATTAGATGATCTTTCCTAAGCAAAACTCTAGTTGAGATCTATTCAGAACAGCTAAACTGTGTTTCACCCTTCCCTCTGTGAGGTTGCTGATAGACAACACAAGGCACCTCTTCCCCTCTCCTACCCCAGCACACACTGAAGGAGCACAGGCCTGTACCACAGCTGATGGCTATGTTCGTGAATGATCTTAATGTCACTGAAGTTCTAAGAAAAGGCACTATAGAAGTCACATTCCTCACAGTTTTAAATATTGTTCTCTTTGATTACACTTCCCTTCCCTGCCCCTGCTGTTGTCCTTCCTCTTGCAAAAAAAACCCACAAACCAACACAGCAGTTTTAAATACAAAAGGAACACATTACATAAAGTGAAATTTTAAAGCATGTCTAACCACAAATTAAGAAAAAAGACCTACAACAAAAGAGAAATACATCTGTACATAAAACCAAGATATGGTCACTGAGTACACAAGACTAGGATTACTGAATATTACTTTTTATTACTATTTCCGTCACCATAACGGTTTTCATTCAACAGTTGATGTGTTTTGCTGCATGGAGATTAAACCCTGCACACTGTCCTTTCAAAAGGGAGGTGATGGAAGGAAATAACAAAAGTATCCAACATCACTGCAACACGTCTGGTGAAAAATACTGAACAACTAGAATAAAGGAAGACACCATAAAGCATGAGAACAAAAGGAAAAATTTCTAGGCTCGTTCAGACCATTAAATGTCCTCAGCCATCCATTTGCTGAAACCAAAAAGGAACTTGGCTTGCTGGGTGACTTTGACTCATCATCTAAATATCTATTCTGTCTAAGAGGCACAAGTTGAAACAGTCCAAAAATTATTCTTGAGAAGAAGATCTAGACTACTTTTGTGGACTCTCATCATTGAGTCAAACTAGTGATAAAGGCTGTACCAAACCCTACTAGGTAATGTACACAATAACCAGAAATTTAGATTATGTGGAAGACTTTATGACAGAATTATTATCTGTGAAGCCACATCTGAAGTGGTACATCTACTATTGTGACTCACTGCAAAAGAGATATCGATAAGCAGGATCTCTGGAAGACCACTATGACAGTTGAGGGCCGAAAAACATGACGGTGAGGTGAGATTAGGGAGCTGAATTTGTGTAGCATGAAGAATAAATAGCTAAGTGAGGAGAACTAATTCTGCTCTACAATAAGCTAACTGGCGCTCATAGAGAAGACAAAGCCAGGCAGTTTTTCACAGATGCAGAAATGTAACCACTTTATAGTACCAATCACAAAGAAGCTTCACTTGGAGCATGGATTGCTACCCCCTTCCCTTCGAAAGCTTAGAAAGGCTTTAAAATTGATGTTTTATTGATACTGGGTTTGGGACGGGGAAGTTGTCATCTAAGAAAGTCTGTATCAGGTGCATAACTGCATTATTCATATTTGATATTTACATGACGGAGCTTTGTTCTAAACCAAATTACATTAGCATATCTTTTTTATAATAGCGTTTCAACAATTAAATCATCTCAGCATTAATTAAAGTAATATTCTTTCACATTTGCTGATACATTCTGTTGTCCTTCCATTATTTTTCTTCAGGACTGATGTGAAGCTATATAGTTATTTAGGTCATCCTGCTTGACCTTTATTTAAATAAGACATCTCCAAGATCTTCTGGAATTTCCATTTTGTTTTGAGTTACTGGGAGGGACGTCTTAGAAAAGAAATATTCTCAGCCATCTCTTTTAGAACTCCTGGATGCAGATTACAAAGACCTGCTTATAATCTTTGCTAAGAAATATTTATTGTGAACTTTTTAGTATCTTCCTTGTAACTACTATGTTTCAAATATTTAAGTCACCTACATGACTATGTAGTGTAGTCTCACTTTCATCTAAAAAAAACCCCAAAACATTCACTGTAATCTTCTGCCTTTTGTCTTTCACTATGATTCTATGTTATTATTACCACCTACGCTGCTAGATTTACTTGTGAATTTTTAACAATCTCACTTTTGTGATCCTTTGCTTTACCAGTCAAGGTTTTCTCTCAGGAACATTTTGTTTATTTTAATCAGCTGTCTACATTTTTCACGCCCCAGTCAATGCCATTTCTCCTCTATCATCCTTACACTTCACAGAAAAGGAGGAATGGGCCCTGAATTTCTTCCTTCATGCAGCAATGAGAGCAAGACAGGTTGTAACAGAACTCGACATTTATAGACAGCCTCTATACATACCCTTTATGCTTGTTAACAGTGATTTCTAATGTAATTTATTTGGGGAAATCTATCATATACCTATGTTCATATTTTCTTTCACATGTGAATCCCCCATTTTTGTACTTTTTGTAGTCTGAACATGCATATAACCAGACTTCTCAGTGACAAGCAAAATTCCGTCCATATCAAACCTTGAATTAGCAATATAAAGTTACCAAGGTTTCAAAGTAAATCAACTTACTACAAACTAAGACTCACTTGGCCCATGTCATTGGCATGCAGCATTCTTCTCTGCTGTATCAATGCAGAAATTTGCTTTCCTCTATTACCATCAAATTCCCCCCTCTTCAGTATCAACTAGTTGTCTAAAACAATAGTTGTCTTTCCTAGAATATTTACTCTATTTGCCTTAGTTCACATGCCATTTCAGAATGGCTCCAATACTTCTAGTCCCTCTCACTGCCATTTTAAGCTCTAACAATCTACCTGTCTACTTCACCCTTTTACATTTTTAGTTTTATTCTCTTCAGTTTATGTCATTTTTCCTTCAACTGAACAGACCTGCTACTTTCAGTTCCTCATCCCTATCTTGAGCTGTTGTCTGCCTTTAAGTGGCCATGTTGTGTTGGCCTGTTCATGCATCTCCAATTATTTTCTTTCTCTAGCTCAGAGACCTTCCTTATCCACTAATTTTCTTTTATCACCTCCCTTTTCTAGTCCTTCACCCTGTCACTACTTTGGTTTGTAAAACAAAAACACCACAAATACATTTGTGCAGAACTAGCACATCTGCCTCATGCAGCCATTTCATGCACTACATGCATAACCACAACAGAGCATATTATGTAATTAGCAATGTTCCAATTTGTTAAAATTTGCTGGTCTAAGGCAAGATTAACATTTTCTGAGGGGGGATAACAGACAAATATCCCGATCAATTTCCTTATTTACAAAATCGACTTTTTAAAATGTACATATATGCACATGTATACACTACTTACACTAAAAGATACATTGGACACTGAACTTTTGCCCATACTTTTAACAGCTTTGTAATCTCAAAAAGAAGAGAATTCAAACTACATCCAAGATAATGAAAGTCCTTCAAAACACCACGAAGCCAAAAACCCACATTGATGGATTCAGCTTTGTCAATTCTGCACCTTTTTCAGGGGTAAGCTCTCACTATTGCTAAGCCTCCATGTGCATCAACTGGTGTCTCTATAGAGACAGAAATAACACAGTAGCAAAATAGTGGAGGTTTGAATCAAACAAAAGCAATAATATTACCAACAAAAACTACATACTCAAATTTCTAATTTTTTTTTAACGTATGTAGTTTTACCAAAGTAAACATTTTACAATAACAAAGGCAACCCAAAAATAAAAACAGCCAGAACAAATTACTTCTGGGCTTCCCAGAAAATGTCATGTATATCTAAACTGAATTTCTGGCATTGTGCCAAAGTGGGGGGGTGGTCACCTAGATGGAAAAATAACTTCAGAGGCCTCTAAAACATTAATGCAGAAAAACGAGTTGCTTCTCTTACCTGGCGAGATGGCACGAGAAGATGGCACGTGCAAAACGAGCTTCCTCCTCTGAATAAACCACTGACATGCAGCTCATTTGCATAAGTATTATGAGCTACAAGTAGACTCCCAGGTCGGCCATCTTGCTACTGGGATCTTGTTTTGTTTACATAGCTGCAGTAGTACTGTTTTTTAGGCAGCCTGAGCTGTGCTGGTGTACCTCTCAGCCTACATCTGCTTGTTAAAGCCTGCTGGAATTCTTACTTCTCCATACAAGTAGCTGAATGTGGCAGGAGTGCCCCTGCAGCTCACTGAGCACGCCACAGCCTCCAAGGAAACTGCTGCAACTGCAAGTGCCTCCAGTCCTACTCTTTGTACTGCCTTCTGTGCTGCCAACTACTAGTGCTGCAGCAACTATGTGCAGTGAAGTACCTCCCACATACCACACAGTACTACCAACAAGCATAGATTTATTACAGCCCAGTGCAAGACAGCACACTGAAAAAAACACAACACTGACACTTTTTCAGTATTTTCACTTTCTAGAAGTCTAATTACACCTGGGTTCCTTTGTACATCTTTTCACATTCATCAGTGCTGCCCTTTCAGTCCAGAAAGCAGAGTGCTTCCACAATCCATGCAAAGGAGAAATCCATTACACATGTTAGCTGCTGCCGAAAGGGACGCAGGCTGCAGTTACAGCTAGCTGGCGCCAGAAAAAATTTACATAAAGGGGCCTCATTTCAAGAATTAATTGTAGCAGGATATTGCTGAGCAAAGCCNGCTGCTCTTGTTCTTCATATAAATGAAAACTGACAATAGTCTGCAAAAGAAATTCCACCTGTTCCTAGTAGGATGCTACACACTTCATTGTTTGCAGTGCTTCTATAGTAAATGAAATGACACCAGAAATACGGGTATGCGTAATGCTTGGGAACCAGCTCTTCTTAATGAGGTACTTCTAGTATTTTGAAGACTACCAACAATCAATAAATATCACTTCCAAATAAGATCCATTTTTAGCCTAACGCTGACAGGTAACGTGTCTGGCCATTTAATTTGTTGTTTTTACTTCACATTTATTTTTTTCTTCATCAGGCAGATGAAAGAAAAAAGTCTCATCCAGAGGTTTGTCTTTTCAAGTACCTCTAAGGTACTGTGACAGGTAGAGACAGAAGCTTGGATTTCAGCCTCATTCACACTTCAAGTAGTTAATTGGTTAATTCTTATCTTCTTCCTTCCAGTTGAAGTCAAATTACGTTAATAAATTAATTACATTTTTCATGTGCTTATTATTCTTAAAGTTACTGTACTGTTTTGGGGGGAAGAAAAGAAGTCAGTCTTTGTTTAAGTGTGCATATGTAAAGGATGCATCATTCGCCAATACCTTTTTCCCCTTGTGTACTGCCTTGTAAGAACTCTTAGAGCATGAAACAACTCTGCAAATAAACATACTATTTATTGTATTAGCTATACACACGAATTTGTGAAACTCTAAATAAAATTAAGTGTGGCTAGAGGGTTGTGCAGCTGTGGTTGCAGCCTGGCACCATTTAGTTGAAAAGCAAAGTGATGGAGACACGGATGCTTGTCAGTTTGAGCAGGGCAAAGGCAGAGCACCCCAGGACCAAAGAGCCTGCTTTATATCCCATGCCTCTTCTAGTTTCTCTCATTGTTCCTCTTTGGAATGCCCACAGCAGCAAGGCTACATGTAAGTCAAATTATATGTCCTGTTTTCTACTGCAAACATAATCTGTTTTATGGCTTGTTCTAGATTATTAGAGTATAATACAAGATGCTTATCTGTAACGTCAAAAAGATACTAATTTTGTGACTGAAAGTATTTAGTAACGCAAATTACTCTTCACTGGTTGTTACAGTCTCACCTTTTGTATCAAAAAAACTAAACCAACCAATGTGAAAAGGAAAAAGAATTATTTTTCCAGAATGACTGTCACACTAAAAGGACAATCAATAACATCATCTTTTATGTCATGTGTATCTTTTGACTTGCTTTACTTTCAAACTGATTTTTATATGTTAGCACCTTTAAGTACTGTGCAGAATATGCCTTTCAGTGATGCTGTTGTCATTTGCAGTATGAATCATCAGATTAACAGCCTCTGAGTTTAAAAATAAAGGAGAGCAATGCTGCNCCTTGTGCACAAATAGCAAAATAACAGGATGATTCTCAACACGGTAAAACAAATCCTGCAAAACGAGAGCCTTGGAGCATTTTCCGTCCTGAGCTCCGGTCTGCTCTGGGAAGTCCACGCCAGAGTTTGCCGGCAGTCCCGCGGGCGAGCTCTCCATCCGCAGTCTGCGGGAAGCACCACCCCGCTTCCAGAACGTTCGGCGGCGGAGTCACCCCCACCCCCTCCCCTGCGCCTTTCTCACTCTCGCACCCCTGGCTATGACATAGCTCACTTCCAAGCACAAACGTTTTCACAGAGAGGAGGAGCAGTTGGGTAGGAGTTAGAAACGCTCCAACGCGGTAACGCAGGGCAGAGCGGAGCCCCGGCGCAGCGGCAGCCTCTGCCTGGTGGCACAGGCTGCAACCGACCCGGGCACAGGGCGGGGGACCTTCGGCAGCCTCCAGAGCAGGGAGTCTGGGTGGGCATTTTTGTTTCCAGGTCTTGGGGGTTTGGGTTTTTTCCTACTTTTCTTTTTGTGTCTGGGTTTTTTTTTTTTTAATTTGTTTGGTTTTTCGTGTTTTTTTTTTTTTTTTTTTTTTTGGTGGCAGGATGGGAGTGTAGTTTGGTTGGTTAGTTTTTAATAGGAGACTAACGTGAGAGATAAAACTATAGCGTAATCAATTGTATTTTCCAGTGACTCCCACTACAGAAAAAGCAAAAATGTCTGTCTGCCTTTCCCATGTTTCATACAGTCAGTGGAAACATCCAAGCACTTACTATGATTGTGCATTCTCAAAACTTGGTAATGGGGCTCTTACTCCAATAAAGACACTGTTTTTTACTCTCCCATCAGAAATGACCTTAAAAAGCAAATCTCAGTCAAAAGTAGTAAGGTCAATTGCGTTCAAAATAACTACTATTAACTGTACGGATTCAATAGGTACTTAACAAAGATAACATCTTCAAATTTTAAATGTCCATTGATTCATCTCAAAATAGGTACAGAAAAAAGTGACACAAAGTGATTTCCCTAATTTAGACCATTTTAGATATTAAGGCACTTCAGTGACAAAGTTTGTCTTAAAGAAGAAGATGAAATCTCTCATTAATACCTTGACCTAAAAAAAGTCAAAACAACAAAACCCAAACAACCAAGAAAAACACCTACCACAAAGCAAATTAAAGGCCCTAGGCCTTCTGCAAGCAACACACACAGAGTCCAAAACATCCCTACCCCCTAACTTCTCTGAGGCACAAAACAGAACAAATAATTAAATTATTCACATAAGACAGCTAAAACTTTAGTAGTTCCCCAAGTTTTCTCACATTGGTGCTTGAATGGCACAGAAAATTACAAATATTCCTGAGAGAACTGTCTCTCAGCTTACTATCTCAGCCAGTGCAGTTTGTTTCAAGATATTTTACAGCAGAAGCCCATACCAGCAGAATGAACGGGCAAGACAGGAAGGGGGGGAGGGGAGAGCCAACAATAATTGTGTCTGCTTTTCTTCTTCAGAAAAGGTGTGAGAAAGTCTCTAAAATTACTAACTTCTACGCAGTAATGGTCTGCTGTTGCATTTTCTTCTAGAAAGGACAAATACTCCTTTTGACTCCTTACTAATGTTAAAAGTCCCACATTTACATGAACTATTTTGTTTTTTACTGAACAAATACTTAAAAGCTGAGAGATCTTGGCCTGAAAATCAAGATGGAGGAAAGCAAAAAAATTTCCCTTACTTATAATTCAAAGTCAGTACATGCTTGAAAAAACTTTACTACAGTTTACAGCTAAAAACAAAGGTCCAATTCAAGTGTTTAATAATAGTCATAACATGATCAAATATTTAAGATTCCAAACAGTTATAAGCGCTTTGAAACCATTTCTTTCTAAAGCCTAAAGAACCAAAGTTGGCTATTTGAAAGTGATTTGCATACATTCAATAGGATTGCATTCAGTCAGCAGTCCATTCCAGTTTGTTTAAAATCCTGCCTGAAATTATTTACTCCCAAAATTTCTACCAAAATAGAAGACGCAGCTGTGCAAATTGGGACAATTTTGAATTTTAAGAGGAAGATAAAAATAAACAAGCCATGTTAGAATGGTTCCAAGTAAGTATGATTTAGTAATGAAAAAGATCCAAATAGCTGGCGCACAAACGAATTTTCTTAAAATTAAGTAAAGCATGTGCAAAAAAAAAAATTCCTTTAGAATAAAAAATTATTTTTCACTTGCAAAGTCACGTTTGAGACTGCCACCCTATTAGCAATTTACTTACTTCTGAAAGCCTATCCATCAAGTTTACCTATCAGCAGTACAAAGGTAGTTTGTTGTATAACATGCAGAAATAAGACCACCGAGCAGTCTGACAATGCGTCTCACATTAAAAATGTATAGTGATCAATTCAGTTGAAGTCATCAATTCATTATACACAATTATTTCTAAATCAAATCACAAATATTTACGTATTTAATAAAAGCTTTTTTTTTTTTTTTTAGCACCGACTGAAATGCCTTGTTCCCATGGATGTAAATTGGCGTATTTAATTTTCTTTTTTACTACTAAAACCCAAATATTAACACCATGGAAGGGAAGAAAAGATTATGCTTTCAGCTACTAGTACTACCATAAAGCAAGCATTGCAGTGTGCTTGGACTTCTGAAAATGGGAATGTGTTCCATATGCAGAACAGGTTTAAAAACCTACCATGTTTTACGAACACCATTATCTACTTTAGAAAGAAAAAAGAAAATCAACTAAAAAAACCCTGAAACCCCACCACATACCCAGCTCATACAACAAAATGCTACAGCTACCTGCTGGAACAGTCATTTTGTACAGCACTTCCAAAAATGGACCCGTGTTCAAAATGGCCTCTTAAAAAGCAATGGAACCCAAATCCAAAGGGAAGGGAAAATACTGAAACAAGAGCTCTCCTCTGGGCTCTGGCAATCTCTGTATGCCTCTTCTGTAAAATGCGAGTAAGCTTACACCTCACAGAACAGAAACACAGGCAACAAACAAGGCACTAAAAGGGCTCTATGAAACACATGGTCTGAACATACAGTGTTTCACTCAAATGTAATACATGTGAAGAATCACTCCTTACAGTGAATGTCAAAAAGTGCCGTACTCTTCATGTTTCCATTAAAGCTCTCAACAAAAAAACCCTAAATCAACAGAATAAATACCGTTTGACAATTCTTATATGCCTACGCTTTTCTTTAAAAAGACACAACAACCAACCAAAAAACCAACCCCCCCCCAAAAAAAAATCAAGAAACCACCATAGGATGTGTATGGTGAAGTATGTTTTAGACATAAAATTTCATCCTCTGTAGTGATTACAAACTAGACAGTCAGTGATTTCACAAAGAATGAATTGTTTCTGCTTGCTTCAAACAATGTGAATTATTAGCATCTGGAATTAACAACAATAACTTACAAAAAACTACACAAACACAAATCTTAGTAATCATTTGTAAGACTAGGGTAAGGATGACTCAACTCAGAATATTTTGCAGAAAACCAGAAACATTATAATTTGAGACACGGGAAGAAGGAAATTACACTACATTAATGATATGTATTCATTAGATGAGATGAATGTATGGCAAAATTTCACATTTTACCAAGACAAATGGATTCAATTACAATTCACGGTTTGAATTTTCAGATGTTTTAAAGTACCGAAACATTCCCAAGAGCTTAACTATCTTACCAATCAAGAAAAACCACTAGGAACTAAAATCTTCCTTAAACCGTATCCACTAGAAGTTCCACTAGCAATGAAAGCAGTAAAACTACCCATGTACCTGCATTTCAGCATCACCCGTGACCACACATTTGCATTACTTATCACTTATCCTAAAGCAGGAAAATCCTATGGCCAATTACGTAGAAATTTACTGTTAGCTGAAGTCGGCAATCTACCTGAGCTTAGAAAGTCTGTATTTTGGTGACTTTTAAAATTTATTTTTATCAAATGCATGCAGTAAACATGGAGAAACCTCATCTCCTGAGAACCTGATGTGCACTGTCTGCCCAGAATACTTAATTTCTCCATGAACAGTGTGTTGCCAATAATTGTAGAAGATAATTTATAGAAATAGGTATTTAAAAACTAATTTAACTACGTAGTGCCTTGTTACAGATTGTGCTAAAAACACCAAATTAATGTGCAGAAATTCTGAGGAACGACTAAACTTTTAGGTATTTGGACCGACGTCCACATCCTTAGCAGAAAATTCAACTTCAGCCAGGAAAAATACTATGAGCAACACTCTGATGAGTTATCCTTCTACTGCTCCTGATGTATTTTTGGAGAAGTCAAGTAACTCCCTATTTAATTACTCTCCATTTAACTTGCATATAACCTAAGAACCCATAAAGATCTTCAGGTTTAAGACACAGAACAAGAGAACAAGTGAGTCATGAGGAAAAATACCTTACTTCTCCTTTTCTGTTGTCCATCTCCTCAGTGGAAAAAACCCTGATATTGCTTTTCTCCTACCTTCATCTCCCTGGACACTGACATTACCTTTCAACAACTGTTGACAGATAGTCAGGCCACCAACCAGTACCACAGAGAGGAATACACTAACTAGGCCATGTGAAACCACTGGCACTTTGAAACTCAGATTTCAGTTAATTTATACAAAAGAAATAAATAATGATTTACCTCAAAACTTCTATTTTATCATTTGTAGTAATTCTGAAAAATTCAGTGTTATTCTTGAGTAGTTAATAACTGCTACCTGCAAAACAACTAGCATTTGCATAGTCATTGTTATTCTAATGTATTTACACAGACCTTGTGGCTGTTTATAATTGGAAAAGCTGCATGTTGAGAATACGATAACAAAATGAACATCTAACCACATGGTTACAAAAATTTAATGAAGATTTTTTTATTAAAAGTTTATTTTACATTTTCGTTAAAAATATGAGGAACGCTTTTGAGAAAGGGACAAGAGCATTTCTGGCCTGATAAGAAAGTAAGCCAAAAGGAAATAATTTGATTAGTAAGACATACAGATACGATCTTTGATCTGTCCTATCCTAGATGATCTGTCCTGTAACTGGGACAAGATAGAGGCCTGTGAACTAATTCATTGAGGTAAGGGAAAGATATTCTGTACAGTTTAGACTTAGTTAATGTTGCCTAATCCAAATTTGAAATTGTTTCTCAGCGAAGCAGAGCTGGTGCACACCGCTAAGGTTTGGAGCATATGCCGCCACCAGCTTTGCTTATTTGCATACAGTCAAGTTAAAGTGCTGCAGTGAAGTGCACTTTGTCAGCCATTCTGAAACTGCACTGCCTCAGCCACACTGAAAATGAGACTAAGATGGCTGCAGTGCATACTCAGTGATGACTCAGAGGTGAATAAACACTTACACAGCAAAGCACGTTCCTCTTTACCACACTGCAACAAACTGCACGGGCAGGATGTGTGTGTGTGTAGGCAGAAGAATGGTTTCTTTGACAAGCAGGAAGTGGTTAAATGCACAGCTGCAACACTGCAGCTACTCAGAGCACCGCTGGTAAAGAGAAAACTAAAACAAACCAAAACCCTTTAAGAGGTAGCCTTCCTCCAGGATTTGTATCGTACTTCTCTCCCAATTCCAGAGCAGTTCAGAATCAGGATCACATATGGATAGTCACAGATACAGAGCCAGATTATGCACAGAACTGCTAAACGTTACGGAATACTTTTCAAGAGCAGGCTCATTTCAATACTAAAAAAAAAAAGTGGTTAAGAAACTATATTTATATAGAATCTATACCTTCTTATAGCCCAACCCACTCTGAAGTATTCTGCAATATTAGTTGCCCAATAAAACAGTTTTACTCGGAGAATCAAAAAGGAACTTCACTTAAAAAAAAACCCAAGAACATTCCAGAACTTGGAATGCCCTGAGAAATCAAGTGTCAAATTCTCTATGAATGATGCAACACGTTGTGTAGGTTTTTCAAAGAAGAGTCATATTCAGAATCACTTCAGGAATTTTGCTGGACTCTTGTTGCAACAGAACAGGTTTGAGAACCTGTGAGAGTGACAAAGGGGTTGTCAAACAAAGACATTATTTTAACACAAAGAGAAATAAACAGAACAAAAGTTCTGGTCTAGATGTATTCATTAACACCAATGAGGCGCTCTTGTCCAAACAACAGTGGATGAGTGCTGGAGAGAGTTGCTCTATATATGTCTCACTTCTCTTCTACTAATCCAAATACATCTACTTTAAAACAAAATAACTGCGAGAGCTTCGGGGGCGATTCTGAAGGAAATTAATGTTGAATTATACCGAACCTTCTACCAAAAAATAGTCTTTGTGATCTAAAAGTAGCCCAATGTGTAAGCCACTCCCTCCCAAAAAACTAGCAGAACATGCCCTCCAACCACTTCTTGTATGAAAATATCTAAACTTATGTAACTGTGCATGTCAGTTGCCAGCTGTAGCTGGTTATTTCAGGACTGATTAATCATGCCAGCAGTAGTTGTCTGATGCACTCATCAGCACCACAGTTAGTATTTCAAACTTAAAAAATGGCAGAATACACCATCTGGCTTTTTGTTTTGTCCTTGTATTAGCATGATTTGCAAAACAAGAAAGAGCACATTCCACATATGAGATAGTTACACTGATTGTTATTGTCTCTGATAATACTGTGCAGATATAGAAAATTAAAATATACTTGAAATTCAAATGCCCTAAAACCAGATCTCTCAAAGCCCAAATTTGTTAACACTGGAGAAAAAAAGTCATTACAAATAATTTAAAATTACCTGCTACACTAAAGCTTTTCTTCACCAAGACCTAATACTAAATCAAAAATCAAATTTACAACAAATTCAAAAGAAACATTTTCTACTAGTCAGTTATAACCCCATGTTGCTTACCCTGAACTTCATACATACCACAGCTTTAGCTTTAGCTGTGGAATTTACAGTAAATTGTATAATTTCAAAATTTTAAATTTTTTTGTATTTTTAGCATTTTAATATTTTTAATATTCCATTTGTATGACAAATACGCCCTTTGATTTCCACACTAGGAATGTTTTAAATAAAAGATAATCCTACGTTTAGTACACCTTCAAAATTCCTACATCAAAAGGTAAATTCTGACTTCCAGTCCTAGAATTTCAAGAATTTCCCCAAAACCTAGGGAGGTTCTAATCTGGGACCCAAGAGCTGCACTTGTACATCACCGCGTTCTCTAAACCATTGAGGCTTGAAGCTCAATATATGGAAACTCAATGACTTAAATAGGTTTCGAAATGGCAAAACTACTTAACAAAAGTTTCAGAGAACACTTTCACCGAGCCAGAGAAAACGAGAACTCACGTCACAGTCTAGCTGCTGCAAACATCTAACCTTGTCAGAAAGCATCATGAACATGCAGAAGCACTGATACATGAGCACAGACAGATGCAGATCATCTTGGAATCTTACTGAATAGTAAGAAACCATGTGCATTTACTTGAGAATTCAAATACTACATTAATTTTAAAATAAAGCCTCATGACAGAAAATTAGGAATTAACTCTTCTAGAATTGCTTTAGTCCAGGAAGTATTAGACATACACTACTGTGGAATTCCTGTATCAACATGGGACTACAATTCGTTACTGCTACTTAAGCATTGCATCTGTATGGGTTCTCTGAAAGTCAAAAACCCAAGAAAATCAGGCATTTTAAAAGCCTTTGAGGATAGAATTTAAATTTAAAATGTTCAGATTTCTCAAACACATAAAACGCAAGCCAACTTTTAATTCTGCCCTCTTTTGATGACATGCCACCACACTGCAGTATCATCTCAGCAAGTTCAACTATTCTGGTTTTAAGTTAAAACAGGACTTCCATTTTCCAAGCTTCTCATGAACATCCAACAAGAACTCTAGAGAATGATACCCTGTCATTTCTCTAATTGTTGCCCTGTATAAATTCTATCATCCTCTGCACACACCTCTTAAATATCATTACACGGAGTCACAATTCATACTAGGGCTCCCACCCTGAAGAATCAAGGAGAGGCAGAAAATTGTGGACTTTCAAGAAGGTTTTTATGTTATTTCACATTACAAGGGTAGAAGAGAAGCAGCCAAGGCATAAATATTTTCTTTTGCTCAAATTATATGCTTAGAAACCACTCTGTGACATATAATCCACAAATCCTTGTGTACAACCATTTTACCCACTTTTCTTATTTACTCTCTTTTTTTGTTGAACTTTTCTGTTTCATTGGGCTTTTTGTATATTAGTTAACATTAAGCTTATGCTGAGAAAATTCACTGAGGTGAGACTATTTGTGAACTCTCATAAGACCACTCATTGAAACCCTCCTTTATTCCTACAGCCAGTAGGCTGACTTCAAGAAACATCTCAACTTTCACTTAGGACTGCAGAAGTTCAAAAATAAAAGCTACTTAAACCAATGGTGGAAAGGAAGAGTCCATGATGATTATGACACAAGGAATACTAGAATTCAGAAAGTCAAAAGTCTGCACAGTATTTGACAAGGTTTTATGCTTCCAAAGCCATTCGATGGTAGGACCAATGAAGGAAATTTTCAATGTATTGAATGAAGTTAGCAATTGTGTGTTTATGTGCTTAAACACATTCCTGAAAGAAGTAAAAAAATAAGAATGCAACATCTTTGCAAAACAACATTATGGACACACAGATCAGAATAAAACAAAGGGCATTGTTTGGTTTTTTTCCTTAAGGTATTGGTAACTGGAATGTAAAGGACATTTTTACAACATGCATATATATATATATATATGCAGTATTGTGAATTCCTTCAGATTCCACAGTGGTATGATGGAAGCTGACATACAACTGAGGATCATGCATTTATTTAATACCATATAGTTGTTACTATGCCTTTAGCTACATCACCAAGGAATCTTTACTTTCAAAAAAACCTCCAAGAGATGGGGCATTTAACAGAATGGTGGAGAACAGACTTGCCGTAAAATACACTGGCAATTTTAAAAAATATGTCAGCAGCACTAAACAAGTAAAGGACTGAGCAGTGGAAGCAATGAATCCACATTTCCAGCAAATCTATAAATGTTGTCTTACTACTTTTTATTCAGGTTGTCAGTGTTGCCATACCACACAGAGCAAGTGAGTGCAGGTACACAGCTAGTCTGAAGCTGCATGTTGATGTGGCAGCCTCCACACTGCTTTGACAGCCAATTCCTATGTCCTGACTGATAACAAGTTACCCTCCCCAAAACAACTCATAACTGCCAGGTTCCCTCATTGATGACAATGGTAGCCTCTCCTCACCCCAGCTGTTCTTTCAGAAATTTTCAGGAATTAATTATCTTTGATACTACTCCTATAGTTACTGAAAACCAACAAGTCCTTCAAGAATAACCAAGAATAGAACAATTGATAATTGATGATCACGTAAAATTGGACGTGTTAGAACTGAGGAGATTTCTGTTAAAATTTGTAGGGCCATGACACAATTAGATATTTTTGCCACATATCTGTATTGCAGATAATTTGTTATTCATAAGCAAAAAAACCCTTCCCCTCAAAAAAAACCCCAAAACAAACAAACCCAGAATTTGTATTTGTTAAAAATATCTGTAAGTAAAAAAGTATGAATAAAGTTTCATGTGGGTATTTAACTAAGTTTGCATGAAGCATATCCCCAGTGTCAATACCACATTTAGACCAGCTCTGTAGACAAAGACTTGAGGGTGCAGGTGGATGACAGACTGGACATGACCCAGCAATGTGCACTTGCAGCCCAGAAAGCCAAGTGTATCCTGGGCTGCATTGAAAGCAGCGTGACCAGCAGTGTCTCCTCCACTCTGGTGAGACCTGAACTGCAGTGCTGCATCCAGCTCTGGGATGCCCAGCACAGGAAGGACATGGAACTGTTGGAGCAAGACCAGAGAAGGGCTACCAAGATGATTTAAAGAGATGTAAAACCTCTCCTATGAGGAAAGGCTGAGAGAATTGGGAGTGTTCAGCCTGAAAAAGAGAAAGCTCTGTGGAAACCATATAGTACCTTCCAGTACCTGAAAGGATCTACATGACAGCTGGAGAGAGACTTTACAAGAGCATGTACTGATAAGGAGTAACGGTTTCAAACTGGAAAAGAGTAGATCTAGATCATATATTAGGAAAAAATCCCATAGTGTGAGGGTGGTGAGACAATTTACTGTGAGGTGGTGAAGCTGTGGATGCTCCATCCCTGGAAGTGTACAAGGCCAGGTTGGACGAGGCTTTGAGCAACCTGGTCTAGCAGGTGTCCCTGCCCATGGCACAGAAGCTGAGACTAGATGATGTTCAAGGTTCTTTCCAGCTCAAACCCTCCTATGATTCTGTGACTTATTTTTCATTAACAGCCTTCTGTTGTTTTTGTTCAGTGCTAACAGAATATCAAATGAAAGCATAAAATACAAAGCCGCATAAGACTCCTGTAACTAAACTTCTGAACTTTGCTTTTTCTTACTATTTGTCTCCACATTTACATAGGCAAAAAAAAAAAATCCCAGGGATAAGAACTAGAACATCAGCTGAAAACAGAATATGCAAGTTACAACAACAAAAACACCCCCGACCAAACCAAACAGACTCCAGTTTCTGAATCATACTACCAATTCTTTACACCCTGGAAATGTAGAGAACGTATTGGTTTAGTTCAACCTTTACCACTTTAAAAATTGCTAATGCATTAAGATCCTGTTTCTGGATAACTAATATCAGTACTTTTTAATCTAAACTAGATGACGCTTGCTTTTACAGATTGATCTGTAGGCTGATGTTGAACTTAATGATCAGATGCTTCCAGAGACTTAAACATTCTACATATAAACTCAAGAATATCCTGACCCACAGTGCTACAGAAATAGGAAAGAAGTCAACAAAAAAACTGCACACAAACGAAAAAGGTAAGGCATCTAAACACACTACAAATGAGACAGAATCTCTTCAAACAAAATACGTAAATCATGCAAAATTTTGCTCATAATAGCCAGAACTCAAAAGCTGACAAAATCTCTGCTCCAGATTCTCCTGAGAAAATATCTCAAAACTAGAAGTCATTATAATCACCTTCTTTGGGATCATCTACCAGGTTTTAATATCCCAAACAGGACTGAATTACAGGAATCTTAAATGTCAAGTATTACACAGTTCATATCTGAACTATACTGAGAGATTAAGACATTCTGCAGCAGTCCAGTAAGAACATCTAAAGAGATCACTTTACACAACAATTTTTCTCTTTGCTTTTAATGAGCCATCAAAAAAAAAAAAAATCAATCAATCAAGTATTTTGCTGCCCCACATCAGCCCTGTCCCTTCTGTATTTGGGTAAGTTACTGCTGCCTGATGAACAGGTTCTTACAGGAGGGTGGAACGAAGAGTGTTTTCATACAGCACAGTGTATAGTGAAACGAGAAGAAGTAAAATACGAGCATTACAAATATATATTGTGAGTGCATGATTTGTGCTGAACAGTTTATGAGCTCCCATCTTGTTTGTGTGTGTAGGTAAATCTCTCAACGGCACATACTAAAGAGAACTAAAATAATTCCAGCAACAGACTATCTAACAATTACTAACAATCTTAGAGTTCACTGAATTTAAGAGAAGCATTATATAAAAATATTTTGGAGAGGGAAGAATACCAAGCCTCCCCCATATTTTGTATCTTACAACTTAATCTTATTGAATACTCCTTATGAAAATTCTGGTGTACATCTGTGTCACTACAGTAATTTCCAAAATAAAATCACAATGTGAACTTAAAATTAGCCCACAGTATAGAAAAACACCAAATGAAGAGCAAATGGAAAAAAACGCATTCAGCTTGCAAACTGTTAAGAGCAACATACTGGTAAAGTACCTTTTGGCTTTACTATTCACATTTCATGAATAACCTTGAGATTTCTGACATCGTTTCTGACAACTAAATCTAGATAAACCTAATAAATGATTATATTATTAAAATAATTTGGATGGTGAGAAAAGTGTGGGTTTTTTTCTTGTTTTGAAAACAGTATCTGGTTTAGTCAACTTTTGTAACACAAAAAATTCAATGAAATTGAGAGTTTATTTACTCATTAAAAATCAGTAACCTAAGATTTTAAAATTTGTTTAATGTATGAACTGTACGCACCAGATACTCTAAAACCAGTATATACATTTAAACTATTCATAGGTTGTTCAATCTCTTGGCTGATAAAATCACCTCTCATGGTGATCAGGAAAGCATTTGCCTATGTCTTTCACGTCCCAAATGGAAGCATTAGTAAAACAGTCTACACAGAAAAACTAACACACTGAAGTTAATGTTAGTCTTCTAAACACACGAAATGAGCACAAAAATACAAACTAAAGCAGGAGGTACCAGGAGATGTGACAAAGTATGGCATGAGTTTGTATGTCTTCCAATCAGCATCTTCTTGAAATGAGACTTTGTAATGGATAGGAAATAAGAGACCCTTCAATGAAAGCATCCATTAAATTGACCATTTAACTTCATGCATACAACAATAATTGTATCTTTGTATGAATCAATCCCACGATCACTTTCAAGGCTCCACAACATCCAAGACAGTCCTGCTAAACTAATTCATGCAGCAAAACACAACACTGTTCCACATTATCACAGGAAGCAGCAGTTCAGCACTGCTACATTCGGTAGCAAGGTTGCAGCTGATAAAAAGCCTTTTACTCTGAGCAATGTGTACCAAGTTCTCTACACTAGAACATAATGAAAATGCAAAATTATTAGCACAATTCCTTTCCAGATTATATGTACACAGGAACTTGACTTGGTGCTTCTGGAGCATACAAAATACCTGCCATATGTGAGAAATAAATGGTGGGTGTAGTTGCCACAATTCCGGATTTGCACAAATTCTCATGCAATAATTAGTGAATTCATTTCATGATTGGCCTGACAGTGACCATTGGCCCCATTTTACAGCTCTGAAACAGAAATTACCTGCCCAAGACCACGAATCAAAAGGCAGGTGTTTTTTTTCCCCTCCAAGGAATTATTAATTTGAGGCAATACTCTCTTTCACATACCTTCCTGTAGGACTGCAAAACCCCGGATCCAATTAGAAAAACACACTTATTTCTTACATTAGTATTTGATGTTTGTGTACGGAGTTCACATTTAAATTATTAATTCCAGATTTAAACAGAGATTAAGCACATTCTTGTTTTCATTTTAAAAAACCTGAAGTATCGACAACTATAACAAGCATATCAAATGGCTGTATCAATTAGTGACCTAAAATACACTTTAACTTGCAAAAATGACAAAACATGATTGCAGAATACCCTGATCTTACAGATGCAAGTTCCAATATATTGACATCAACACTGCATTTGCTATTATGAATTGAGATATTGAACAAACATATCTCTCAACATGCTCTTACTTCCGCTGCTTAGCACATCCAAAAAGCTGTCTAGATAAACAAGTGTCATTTTCCTGTGACTGCATGAAGGCTACAGTTTTAAGCTTGTTAAGTGCTGTGCAGAACAGCAGGGCTATTCGTCTCTCGATTTTAAGCAAGTATTTCCTATCAGCAATTCCATCCAATAGTTCTAGAAGTTTATCTACATTACAGGTCACAGTGACAGCGCATTACATAAATTTCTTTCGAAGATTGCTGTTATGCAGTGAATCAACCTAATGTGAGCATTTCCACAGGGTATCTGTCAAAGACCAAGAGATCTAGTAAGACAAAAGTGCATCTGCTAAAGAAACAACCCTCTCAAGGGCAGAGCTACACTTCTAACAGGCCCTAGAACTAAAAGCGCTAAATGCTTAACCATGAAGCGTTTCAGTATTTTAAATACTTGCGTTTGAAGATGAGCGGTTCAAAGGTACCTTCTTTATGCAAACCCATGGCTTGAACTGTTTGGTTCCGCCATGTTGCTTGACGTGGGTGGCTATAACACCTCAATGAGCAGCTTGGGCCTTGTTTACTGGTGACATCCCACGAATAAGGCACAACTGGGCCTTCTCTTTGCTCCCCCATCGAAATGCTGTGGTTTCCAGCGAACGAGCATGTCCATATGCTGCAAGAACTGTGCCCTGACCCCGCCATTGCAGGAACACTACCAATGCTTTCCCCTCGCTGCTTCCACACGCCACGTGCTGCGCCATCCCGCCCCTACCGCGCCATTACGGCCACTCCTCCATGGCACTACCCCGGCTACGCCACCGAAATTCCGGCAGGGAGTCAGGAAGCGCTCTCGAGGCGCCGGGCGCGCCCCTATCCCACCCCATCACGTGCCACCACCTCACCTTTCCCAGACTGCGCGAGGCAGGTCGTGCCCAGGCGCGCGCCCGGTGTCGTCGGTGCCGGTGCGCGCCCCCGAGGGACCCACCTGTGCCCGCGCCGCCGCCGCTGCCGCCTCCGCGCGCGCGAAAGTAGCGGCAATGCGCATGCGCGCCGCCGCTGCACTGGAGCAGGGTCACGTGCTCCCATGCAGGCGCGTGTACAAGGCTGCAGCTCCGCGGCGCATGCGCGCTGCTGCCGCCACCGCGCCGCGGNCGGGGGCGGGCGGCCCTCCCTTCCTGCTCTGCCGCGGCTTCCCGCCATCGCCGCCCTGCCCCCTGCGGCCTGACACCTTCGAGACCTCGCCAGGCGGAGAGCACCAGCCTCAGATCCGCCACGCAACCTTATCAGCCTCGTGAGCTACTCGCTGCTCGTCCCTTGTCGCTCCTCACGTCCTGCTTCTTGGCTGTGCCTGTGCCTGGGCAAAGCACAGGTGTTTGGGATTGTTTAATAACCTGCTTCGGGGTTCAGGAGCGGCAAGAAACCAAAGGGTGCCCGTTGGTTGCACTTTTAAGTGGACCTAAGGCACAAAGATTATCCTGGGTCAGCTGTAGGTCAAAATCACAAGTGGCCATTTACCACCCACACTCCATTTCTGCCTTAAGGGTGGGGTGTTGGGAGAAAACCACAGGCCCTGCTTTGGTCTGAGCCAGAACATGGCACCCTTTGTGCCATAGCCAAAGGCAGGAATGATCATTACCAGCAGCTGCTCTGTCCAAGGAGGCACAGGTCAGGTGTAGCAGAGGAACCAAGTACACAAGAAGACACACAAAAGCATGTAGACTTTTGGCAGAAGTGGTTATGTACTGCCTACACTGATCTAGTACTAGTCATGTACCAGTCAGCTAATGACGCTGTAATGGAGAGCTGCGTTCTGTCCTTGTTAAGGCAAAGAAAGTTCACATCCTTCCTACTGAATGTATGAAAAATGGCATATTGACTTCATATTTAAGGTAAATATGAATGAAGTTTCTTTCCATCAGGTACAGACCGGGGTGATAAACAAGCTGCTCTGTATCTCTGTGTTATGTAATAGTACTTATGAAACAGTCACTGTAAGAGTCCTGTCAGATGCGCTTTGTAATTCCTTAAGAAAACCTTTCTGTCTGACCATCCAGGAGCCACTCTGGCAGTCACGTTCATACCACTTGAGGTAAGACCAAAGCCCCTTCACAGTAAGAGGCTCCAGTGAGCCAACAAGTGCCCCACTTGAGTCCCTACATGCGCCACACTCATACAGTCAGACCAGTTTGACCTCAGGTTTCTCAGAGCAGAGTCTCAGACATATGGATCCTTAAAATAATTTAATCATAGTGCAACAACAGAATATAATAGCTTGAGCTGGTTTCTTTGAGAAGGGACAAGGCCTTTTATACCCTCACAGTCTATGTGCACAATAGTCTGCGGTCTTCCAGCAGAATTATTGGCTCCTGCTGTGCCTCTGAGTGTCCCTTCACCTGTTTGGTGTCATAGGTCAAAGAGTGACACCAGGGCACGGTCTCCTGTGTGGTCTTCTCTGGCCATTTTCTACCACCCAGAGCTCAATCTGGCATTTCAGCTACACACTGAGCTACCTGCACTAAATGTATTCCTTAAAAGATTGAGGGGCAGTGTTTTAGGATGCTAGCATCCCCAGTGGCTTGCCTGAGCTCCCTGGTATATACTTCCAGTACACAACCAAGACGAAAAAGGAAATGTATATATGTGCCCATAAATTTGTGCAAACATATGTGCAACAGGGCTTTAAGAATGGGTACTAGCCTGGAACTTAAACTGCTGGAGTGGGAACGTACATCTTGCTTAGCTGTCTTTGCTACAGGTGTGACAATTTTTAAGAGAAAGTGTGGCAGAAACCTGCAGCCATAATGTCTTAAATGTTTATAGCTAGAATTGTCAAGCTACAGTGCCATACTGCAATGTTTTGTCCTGGAAATATAGATACTTGAATTTGAAATTCAGTTTTCTAAAGCTTTATGTACTCAGAAGACAAGGCAATTCAGAAAGGAGAATCTAGAACTTTCCAGAAGTGGGTAGTTCCTAGCCATGCCTATTCTTTAACTTGAAATGTCACTGTTGGTGAGCACTTCTGCAGAGTCCACACATATACATCCTTTGGGATTCATTCAGGAGTGAATGCTTTGTGGCTAACAGATGCATCTTTTCAGAAGATTGTTTATTAGTACAGCTTTTGAATAACAATTGGTGTTATTCCATTAATTTAGTATGGAAGCCATTGTAGCATGGTAGTTTTGTTCAATGCAGCACAATTCATGTACCTAAAGGGAGAGTTAAGATGGTTTTATTTATCTAAAAAATACACAGTTTGTCAAGACTACATTAAGATAGGAATTTGCTGCCAGTAGCATGATTTTTTTTCTTGCAAATAAACAGAAATCACAGAAAGGCACCAAGAAATGAAAAATTACAAAAATTTTTCTTTGATCTATGAAGAAATCTGAGTGCCTCAAAAGTCCTATTGTCAGGTTTAGTATCTGTTTCCATTTGCTGGAAGGACACAGTTTAATCAGCAACTAACAGGACCAGGACCTATCAACTACTACTAGAAGTGACGGCACGCTGTTGATGGTGATGATAGCGTTGTTGATCACCAAATCACCTTCAAATTCAATGACTGTTGTGTTGATTGTGATTACAGTTGCCAAAGGAATGTTGTAAATGGGGTTGCATCAGGCTGGTGACCAGTCTACTAGAGGGGTTCCTCGGAGATCCATTTTAGAGCCAGTTCTCTTTAACGTCTTCATAAAGAACTTCAGTGCAGGACTCAAAGGCATACTAAGTTTGCTGACAACACTAAATTGAGAGGAAATGTTGACTCCCTGGAGGGCAGACAGGCCATGCAGAGAGACCTTAACAAATTCAGAGATGGGCAATTACCAACTGTATGAAGTTTAGCAACAGCAAGTGCTGGATTCTGCACCTGGAATGGGGCAACCCTGGGTGTATGGACAGACTGAGGAATGCGACACTGAAAAGCAGTGCCATGGAAAAGGACCCTGGGGTTCTGGTTGATGGCAAGTTGAATATGAATCATTAGGTGTGGCAGCCGGGAGGGTCAACTGAGACCTGAGATGCATCAGACACAGTATTGCTGGCCAGTCAAAGGAGGTGAATGTCCTGCTCTGCTCTGTACTGAACTCACCTCGAGTTCTGTGTGCAGTTTTGAGTGCCACAATTTAAGAAGGATGTGAAGCTATTAGAGAGAGTCCAAAGGAGGGCCATGAAGATGGTGAGGGATCTAGAGGGTAAGCCTTGTGAAGAGCAGCTGAGGTCACTTGGTTTGTTCAGCCTGGAGAAGAGGCTACTAAGGGGACACCTCATCACTATCTACAGCTTCCTCATGGGGAGAAGCAGAAGGGCAGGCATTGACCTTTTCTCTGGTGACCAGAGGGAATGGCACGGAGTTGAGTCAGGGGACTTGTATTAATGTAGCTCTTACAACAAGTGTCTTGCTATGGCATTTCAGGTGCTAGTATGGACAGTAGACTTGTACTCTTCAAATTTGAACAGCAATGACTATATTTGAATTATGAGATTAGTAATTTAAAGAGGTGAAAGTCCAGATTTCAGTCAACTGCTCTTGCTGAAGTCAGATTGGTCATAAATTTGAAAAAGCAATAGTATCAGTTTAGATTGCTCAGATTCTTTTCAAGTTGAAAGTTAAAATAAAAAATTGTCAAGAAAATACAAGTTCAGCAGCTTGTCTCTATTTGCAAAATGGGATGTTTTGCTGTGAAAGGGACATGCAAAGCAAACAGTAAACTAGAGTTAAATTNTAAGAAAACCTTTCTGTCTGACCATCCAGGAGCCACTCTGGCAGTCACGTTCATACCACTTGAGGTAAGACCAAAGCCCCTTCACAGTAAGAGGCTCCAGTGAGCCAACAAGTGCCCCACTTGAGTCCCTACATGCGCCACACTCATACAGTCAGACCAGTTTGACCTCAGGTTTCTCAGAGCAGAGTCTCAGACATATGGATCCTTAAAATAATTTAATCATAGTGCAACAACAGAATATAATAGCTTGAGCTGGTTTCTTTGAGAAGGGACAAGGCCTTTTATACCCTCACAGTCTATGTGCACAATAGTCTGCGGTCTTCCAGCAGAATTATTGGCTCCTGCTGTGCCTCTGAGTGTCCCTTTACCTGTTTGGTGTCATAGGTCAAAGAGTGACACCAGGGCACGGTCTCCTGTGTGGTCTTCTCTGGCCATTTTCTACCACCCAGAGCTCAATCTGGCATTTCAGCTACACACTGAGCTACCTGCACTAAATGTATTCCTTAAAAGATTGAGGGGCAGTGTTTTAGGATGCTAGCATCCCCAGTGGCTTGCCTGAGCTCCCTGGTATATACTTCCAGTACACAACCAAGACGAAAAAGGAAATGTATATATGTGCCCATAAATTTGTGCAAACATATGTGCAACAGGGCTTTAAGAATGGGTACTAGCCTGGAACTTAAACTGCTGGAGTGGGAACGTACATCTTGCTTAGCTGTCTTTGCTACAGGTGTGACAATTTTTAAGAGAAAGTGTGGCAGAAACCTGCAGCCATAATGTCTTAAATGTTTATAGCTAGAATTGTCAAGCTACAGTGCCATACTGCAATGTTTTGTCCTGGAAATATAGATACTTGAATTTGAAATTCAGTTTTCTAAAGCTTTATGTACTCAGAAGACAAGGCAATTCAGAAAGGAGAATCTAGAACTTTCCAGAAGTGGGTAGTTCCTAGCCATGCCTATTCTTTAACTTGAAATGTCACTGTTGGTGAGCACTTCTGCAGAGTCCACACATATACATCCTTTGGGATTCATTCAGGAGTGAATGCTTTGTGGCTAACAGATGCATCTTTTCAGAAGATTGTTTATTAGTACAGCTTTTGAATAACAATTGGTGTTATTCCATTAATTTAGTATGGAAGCCATTGTAGCATGGTAGTTTTGTTCAATGCAGCACAATTCATGTACCTAAAGGGAGAGTTAAGATGGTTTTATTTATCTAAAAAATACACAGTTTGTCAAGACTACATTAAGATAGGAATTTGCTGCCAGTAGCATGATTTTTTTTCTTGCAAATAAACAGAAATCACAGAAAGGCACCAAGAAATGAAAAATTACAAAAATTTTTCTTTGATCTATGAAGAAATCTGAGTGCCTCAAAAGTCCTATTGTCAGGTTTAGTATCTGTTTCCATTTGCTGGAAGGACACAGTTTAATCAGCAACTAACAGGACCAGGACCTATCAACTACTACTAGAAGTGACGGCACGCTGTTGATGGTGATGATAGCGTTGTTGATCACCAAATCACCTTCAAATTCAATGACTGTTGTGTTGATTGTGATTACAGTTGCCAAAGGAATGTTGTAAATGGGGTTGCATCAGGCTGGTGACCAGTCTACTAGAGGGGTTCCTCGGAGATCCATTTTAGAGCCAGTTCTCTTTAACGTCTTCATAAAGAACTTCAGTGCAGGACTCAAAGGCATACTAAGTTTGCTGACAACACTAAATTGAGAGGAAATGTTGACTCCCTGGAGGGCAGACAGGCCATGCAGAGAGACCTTAACAAATTCAGAGATGGGCAATTACCAACTGTATAAAGTTTAGCAACAGCAAGTGCTGGATTCTGCACCTGGAATGGGGCAACCCTGGGTGTATGGACAGACTGAGGAATGCGACACTGAAAAGCAGTGCCATGGAAAGGGACCTTGGGGTTCTGCTTGATGGCAAGTTGAATATGAATCATTAGGTGTGGCAGCCGGGAGGGTCAACTGAGACCTGAGATGCATCAGACACAGTATTGCTGGCCAGTCAAAGGAGGTGAATGTCCTGCTCTGCTCTGTACTGAACTCACCTCGAGTTCTGTGTGCAGTTTTGAGTGCCACAATTTAAGAAGGATGTGAAGCTATTAGAGAGTGTCCAAAGGAGGGCCATGAAGATGGTGAGGGATCTAGAGGGTAAGCCTTGTGAAGAGCAGCTGAGGTCACTTGGTTTGTTCAGCCTGGAGAAGAGGCTACTAAGGGGACACCTCATCACTATCTACAGCTTCCTCATGGGGAGAAGCAGAAGGGCAGGCATTGACCTTTTCTCTGGTGACCAGAGGGAATGGCATGGAGTTGTGTCAGGGGACTTGTATTAATGTAGCTCTTACAACAAGTGTCTTGCTATGGCATTTCAGGTGCTAGTATGGACAGTAGACTTGTACTCTTCAAATTTGAACAGCAATGACTATATTTGAATTATGAGATTAGTAATTTAAAGAGGTGAAAGTCCAGATTTCAGTCAACTGCTCTTGCTGAAGTCAGATTGGTCATAAATTTGAAAAAGCAATAGTATCAGTTTAGATTGCTCAGATTCTTTTCAAGTTGAAAGTTAAAATAAAAAATTGTCAAGAAAATACAAGTTCAGCAGCTTGTCTCTATTTGCAAAATGGGATGTTTTGCTGTGAAAGGGACATGCAAAGCAAACAGTAAACTAGAGTTAAATTAAC
>VYZS01093472.1:0-40671 GCA_013400695.1 Neodrepanis coruscans | reverse complement strand
TTGATGGCAAGTTGAATATGAATCATTAGGTGTGGCAGCCGGGAGGGTCAACTGAGACCTGAGATGCATCAGACACAGTATTGCTGGCCAGTCAAAGGAGGTGAATGTCCTGCTCTGCTCTGTACTGAACTCACCTCGAGTTCTGTGTGCAGTTTTGAGTGCCACAATTTAAGAAGGATGTGAAGCTATTAGAGAGAGTCCAAAGGAGGGCCATGAAGATGGTGAGGGATCTAGAGGGTAAGCCTTGTGAAGAGCAGCTGAGGTCACTTGGTTTGTTCAGCCTGGAGAAGAGGCTACTAAGGGGACACCTCATCACTATCTACAGCTTCCTCATGGGGAGAAGCAGAAGGGCAGGCATTGACCTTTTCTCTGGTGACCAGAGGGAATGGCATGGAGTTGTGTCAGGGGACTTGTATTAATGTAGCTCTTACAACAAGTAAGTGTCTTGCTATGGCATTTCAGGTGCTAGTATGGACAGTAGACTTGTACTCTTCAAATTTGAACAGCAATGACTATATTTGAATTATGAGATTAGTAATTTAAAGAGGTGAAAGTCCAGATTTCAGTCAACTGCTCTTGCTGAAGTCAGATTGGTCATAAATTTGAAAAAGCAATAGTATCAGTTTAGATTGCTCAGATTCTTTTCAAGTTGAAAGTTAAAATAAAAAATTGTCAAGAAAATACAAGTTCAGCAGCTTGTCTCTATTTGCAAAATGGGATGTTTTGCTGTGAAAGGGACATGCAAAGCAAACAGTAAACTAGAGTTAAATTAACAAGATACAAAATTGTAACACCACAGAAAAGTAGGCATTCATCTAGTGAATTTTCTTGTCTGAGGATTCTGTTAATGTGTTCAGGCATTGTAATTATAAACACAGAAAAAAGGTATGCCAATGCACTTTATAAAAATAATGTTTTGAAAGGGGTATTTTATATACAACAGAAAATTTCTTCTTGACTTTCAATTCTCCAGTGAACTTAAGGCTTGACGTCTGCATAGCACATTTAATTTTATTTCCATTTACTCTTATAGTACAACTCCCAACCTATGACTGACATCTCACTAGAAAGCTGATTACATGATCCTTTTCTCTGTATGTCAAATTGGGTTAGAAGTATGATACTTAACACCATGACCATTCCCCAAGTATTAACTCTCCCCATATGATTTAATAATTGCTAATGGAAACATTGCAGAATCACAGGAGGGAATGATAAAAGGAAAAAAAGAAAAGTGATGCACAAAAGAGGTATAGTTCTCAGTCTGAAAATGTACTTTTTATATAAAGACAACTACTACCTTTTAGTGAAATCAAAATATGATTATAAGAAAAGTTTAGCAAGAAAGAGAAAAAACTAAAGGAACTTTATTGGTACATTTTATTTTTAAATAATTACTGAAAAATATGTATTTAAAAAGGTTACTGTGCTAAATGGATGACACTTTGGAGCCACTAAAATTTATGTTAGTTGTTTTTTGGTAAATCACTAGATTAATAAGTATTTCTTGCATATTAATAGCCTAATGGGATGGAATGATTAGAATTTCTCTGATTACAAACAATTCCTCCACAGGGCAAAAGAAATACCATAATACCAGAAATTAATTTCACTGACAGAAATATTTCAAGTGAGAAAAACATCCCTGGCAACATGATCAGTGATTTGTTAGTGCTAGGTTAATGGTTGGACTCAATGATCTTAGAGGTCCTTTCCAACCTTAAAATTTCCATGATTCTATGACTCCATGATTGGGTCTTCAAAAATTTCATTTTGAAGACTTAAAATGTCAGAAAAATTTTAAAATTCCTTTTTCATACAAGCTTATATATATATATATAAAATGACGTTACAATACAGGTGGAGAAATTAGGGCTCAATTTTAACTCTCACAATACTTCTCAGATGCAGAGGCTTGATCTCTAGATTACATAGTTTTATGAGTGTGTCTCACTAAGTTTTATAAAATATATTTAACTATTTAACTATTTTTAGAATCTGATAAAGAAATGTAAAAAATACTTTAGATGTTTCCTACTTGGGAATATGTTTTGACCTGTTGGAAAAAATCTGTCTGAACATGTCTGGAATGTAAGGAATATGGGATATCTTCAGTAAATAAAGTATGCAGATCATCTGAAATGTGTCGGCTGATTTTTTTCTGTTTATGCTACTGTCGGTTAAGTTGGTCATTATTTTTGCTAGAAGACATCACAGAGTCAGCTAGGTTGGAAAAGACCTCTGAGACCATCAAGTCTAACCTTTGACTTAACACCACTTTGTTTACTAGACCATGGCACTAAGTGCCATGTCCAGTCTCTTCTTCAAGACTGTGCCCACTTGTCCTACTACTGGTTGCCTGGGAGAAAAGACCAACCCCCACCTGACTACAACCTCCTTTCAGGCAGTTGTAGAGAGTGATAAAGTCTTCCCTGAGCCTCCTCTTCTCCAGGCTAAACAACCTCAGCTCCTTCAGCTGCTCCTCATAGAACTTGTGCTCCAGTACCTTCATCAGTCTCATTGCCCTTCTTTGGACATTGTTTTGCTTTCAACCTTCTTCCTAATTAAGGTTGTCATCTTGTATTTTTTTGGCAGTACATTCTCATTATTTCTGCAATAGGATTTTATTTTTGTGGCAAATAAAAATTAATATCTTTTGTTTAAATGTATTATAGATTATGTCCAACAGGTCTTCCAATACTGAGATATGTAACTAAGCAAAGCACAGGATAATCATGATCCTGATTACAGTCATCAACAAATGCAGAAGTCAGCACTACCCATTACCAGTTATCAGTATCTTACCTAATAATTTAATTTCCAGAATAATATTAGCAGAATAATTTTAGATGATTGGTGTACTTGGGGAAGTGAGAAAAGAGAGAGGAAGGAAGGAAGGAAGGAAGGAAGGGAGGGAGGGAGGGAGGAAGGAAGGAGCTACTGATTAGAAAACCTACTTAGAATTTTGGTGGCAGACTAATATGTACACAAAGAAACAATCTTAGCCCTCTACCAGTGTAGCAGAGTCCCCTCTCACAGAGACATTCCTTCATACAGGGACCTGCAATCACAGATATTTTTGTCACTAAAATATACATTAATCACTCATTCTCTCCAAACTTCACTTACACCACATTGTCCTGGTTTCAGCCAGGATAGGACTAACTTTTTGCAGTAGTTGTGTGGGGGCAGAACCCGCGAGTTATTCTCACCTCACATCATTGCTGGGGGCAGGGGGGAGGAACTCTCTTCCAGGGAGAAAGGGCTCCTTCCAGTTGAGAAAGTGTGGTGGAAGAAGCCATCCTGTATTGTCTTCTTACTGCTGTGTTTTTTTTCCACTTGTGAATCCTTTCTTTTCTTGTACTGTCTGTCATTACTATTGTTGCTGTTACTGTAAGTTTTCATATCTCATTGCTGTTTCCAGTAAATTGTTTTCATCTTAACGTATAATCATTGCCTTTTGTGCCTCCAATTCTCCTCTCTAGTGTGCCACAGTGGGAAGGGGGAGGGGAGAATGGGGGAGCAAGAGAGAACTGTACATGGTTTGCAGAGTCTCAGTGAGGGCACTAAATTGGGGAGTACCATTCCTAAACCATGACACACATCAAAAACAAAGTAACATCATCACAACACTGGCAAAAGTGAACAGTATACACAGATAATAAGTCTCCATCACAACCAGTATCGAAGCTCCCCCACATTATTGCACTCACTGGCAGTGTCCTGTTCAAGATTGTTTATTACCTCTCCAAATCGCTGTCATTATCTCTAATTCCTGCAGCTCCATGTTGGACACTAAAACAATTGGACTGTGGTGGCTTAGCCTTGTTTAATAGTCAGATGTCCACCCAGCTGCTCTCTCACTCCCCTTCTTCAACAGGATCAGTTGGAAAAATTAGGGTGGACAAGATTAGGACAATCAATAAACAGTGACATCACTTACCAGTTAGTGCCAGTGGGAAAACAGATTTGACTTGTGTAAGATTAATTTATTGCCCATTAAAATAGATTTTGGTAGTGAGAAATAAAACCAAAAATTAAAAATCCATCTTTCCACCTCCCCTATCTCAAACCAAGAAGAGCCCAAAGGTCTTATTGTGTAATAAATCACACAATTTATTCATCACTTTTTGATAAAAGTGCTGAAACATTAGTTCCTTTAAACCCAAGCTGCTACAGGTTCATGTTTTGTTTCTGTTTTTCTGCTATAGTCTTACAAGTTGGAATTTTAAGGTTTTGACATAGCCTATCATATAAGTAAAATCATTAACAAAATCATCTTTTCAAATGTACCTCATTTGTTTCAAAAGGAAGCAAACAACTTAGAAAAATTCAAACCAAAGCATTATTTCATCATACTCAGTTTCTTCATTATTATATAGAAGGGACATATTTCTAGGAGAAATTTCCATTGAGAAAAGAGCAGATTCACTCACTATTTTGGTGACCCAACAATAAAACCAATGAGGAACTACATAGCTAGCTATTAGACAATATGTGAGCTACAGGATTGGAACAACAGCAGAAAACCAGAATTGTTTTAATATATATCCATCAAAACTGCGATAACTGGTATTACTTCAAAATAACACTGAAAAGGAGGCAATGCTATTTATCCAGGAAGACCCCTACATGTTGCAAAGGGGTCATAGGTTTGTGTTTTTTTCAGGTTTTGCTTGGATGAGTAATTTTCTCTTGCTTTGCAGATTTTTTTTTCTCTTTTTAGTGGTCTTACTCCCTGTAATTTTAAAGGGCTTCTTCAAATGACTCAGAAGTAATTTCCCATTTGTTAGAAGGGTTTTTGTTTTCTCTGACACCATTCTGCTTCTTGTCAAGGATTAACACCATGGTTGTACTTACTACTTACTTGCTAGTTCACTGGTAGAGTGGTAAGAATGATTTCCCTAAAATAGGAAACAGAACACTTTCAGAGGTTTATTTTCCCCTAAAGGTGATCCCTTCATGATGGCTCCTCTCCAGCCATGCACACTCATGTGCATGCATGCCACATATGCTCTTCAACTCCCTTAGGCACCTTCAGAGAAAACTACTTCCACCAACATATGATGTACATGGAAGCAAAACAAAATATGTCTGCCCATTGGCTGAACTGTGACTGCAGTGGGTGGTTGCACAGCCCACTTGAATGCCCAGGTTCTGCTTTTAGTGAACAAAAATATGAACAAGATGTTTTCATTGTGTTTTTCAGAGTTGTGGAGTGGCCAGTGGTCACATAACTGTGTAGGGCAAAGGAGGAAATGTGGCCTGAGCTTGGGCCTCCAGCCTAGGAATGGTCCCCCAGGGACCTGCAGCCTGGCAACACGTAAGGAATGTGGCATTGCCTGGCAACAGGGCTGGAGCATGAGGTGCCCCCAGAGAGTTCAGAGCACAGTGGAGAGTGGGGGGCAGGGAGCAAGAACCTGCCTAGAAAACAGGCCCCAGAAAGGACAAATGGCAGGACCAAGGATTGGCTGAGGCAGGAGAGGCACAGCCAGTGTCTGTATGAACATGCTGCTTGTGCTGCTGCAGCATTGGACTGTCACCATGGGGCCTGGCTCCAGCTGTCCTTGGGGAAAGCTCCCTGCACCTGCTTCTCATCCTGCCAGTCTGCTCTGTGTCCCCCTCACCGATCCACAGCCAGGGCAAGCCAGGAGCCTGCTGTGATGTGAAAAGGCATTACAGACTGTCCCTGGCCTAATTCTGGTTTTCTTAGTGAAGACTGAGATAAGAAGGAGTCCATTGAGCATATCACTCTCAGGCAGTGGAGTTGCTCTCTAAAATCATATAATTGGAACTGTACTTTTCTTTTTTCAGTAGCATCAGTAATACCAAAAGATAAAGTACAGTTCCATAAAACAGAGTGAGTTTATGGAGACTTGCTGAGATCTAGACTTTGCATTCCTACAAAAGAGGTCACAAGTGAGAGAGATACAGAGAAAGCTAATGGAGACAATCAGATGTCATATGTATAAAGATCATTAACTTCCTTTGTTTTTCTGTGCTAGAGGTTCTAAAAATTCACAGCTGGCTCCTGCTGACTGATGAGTGAGACTAGGATGAAAAGTATAGAATTACAAGGACAAATATTTAGGCATGGATGTGATGTGCCCCCAGCCAAACTGGGGTACCTCAAATGCAGTTTTACTCCAGGTTTCTCATACCTGTCAAGTGTTCAGCTACAACATGATTTGGCTGATCACTAACACAACACTACTGATTGCTAATCATAGTAAAACTCTGCAAAGTAACTCTATTTCTGTAGCATTATGGCTGCTTGTCTGTTGAGCCAAACATCATTCTTGCTATAGTTACTTATAGGTGAGTAGGCTGAGACAGTTTGAGTTGTTCAGCTTAGAGAAGAGAAGACTCCAGGAAGACCATATTGCAGTCTTCCAGTACCTAAAGGGGGCCTATAGGAAAGATGGGGACAGACCTTTTAGTAGGGTCTGTTGCGACAGGATAAGGGGTAATGGTTTTAAACTGAAGGAGGGTCGATTTAGATTAGTTATAAGGAATCAGTTTTTTACAGTGAGGGGGGTAAAACAGTGGAACAGGTTGCCCAGAGAGGCGGTAGACGCTCCATCCTTGGAAATGGTCAAGGTCATGTTGGAGAGGGCCCCTGAGCAGCCTTATCTAGTTGAAAGTGTCCCTGCGTATCATGCAGGGCTGGACTTCCAACACAAACCATTCTAAGATATCTCAAATAAAAATGTATCCACTTTTGATCTTCCTGAGTTTCATTTTACTCCAGACATTAAACTTGTGTCTCTTGCACGCACAGGGCTTCTGTTTAGCATTTTAGAATTGCTATTTTTGTATAAACTTTCCTACTGTCTGTGAAGTGGGTATGTTAAGGAGCAGCTGATGAGGAGCCATGCTAGAAGCAAGTATCTAGGCAGATTCACTGCATTAGTGCAAAAAGCAAATTTGTGAAGTCCCAAATTTAGTCCCCCCTCACTCACCCCTTCCTATGCTGCAAAAAAGCACAAACAATCCCACATTCTTCACACATCTGAATTTTACTGTAAAGAACAAATCACTGAGACTGCAAGTTCTTTTTATGATACATGGGCACACTTGATAGCGTTTCTAAAGTGTAGAATTTTATTCCTGATTTCTAGTTGATGTGATAAACTTCCCTGTCTTTCTGTCTCCCTGTTTATCATTGTCACCAGTATGCATTGGTCAAATGATGGTCTGCTGCTTTAAAAAAGAGTATATGCTATTCTTTATGAGATATATGAAAAAGAATAATTGCATCTGTAAAGAGATCTTGCTTTACACTCATCTTGAGTTTAAACTTAAATATGTTTAATATAAAGCATAGAACAGTAACATTTTTATAGTCAACTGTGTTGTTTAAAGCACTATATTTCATATATCCAACTACTGCATGTGCCCTCTCTTACTATTCACAGTGCTAAACAGTTATATAAGAAGGTGAGGATTTCCTCTGCCCCACATTTTACCATGTGTATCGAGATGCTGATTTGTTAATATATAATTCTGATTTTGTAAATGATGTCGTAAACTTCAGGGTAGTGAGAAAGCAGATCTTTACACTGTTCACATCTGCACTAACAATAAAACATTCTTGGAGTCAACATGCTAGGGATCTCTGATTCAGGAAGCTTCAGGCTTACTCAAAAACATCTTGTCTCTTTTTATATCACCCATAGCTCATGCACTGGTGGTGCAGTGGTGCTGCCTGCTCTCACTCTGGCATCCAAGATCATGCCTGTTGGCTCTTGTGTGGCATGTAGTGAATGAGGAATGGCAGAGAGGCTGTAATGACAGGCCATATTCCAGTGTGCTGTTTTTCCCAAAAGCACATTCCCCAGCTGCAGCCAGTTATGTGACTATCATGAGGAACTTGGCATGGGACAAAATGTGGATCTTCTTTAAACCATGGGGTTTATTGCAGCTGGACTTCAGAAGCTGAGATGAGTATGCTTGAGGAAAATAGTCAGCTACTGGGAGTTTCAAACAAAGATGCCATGCTGTGCACTAAGATAACCAGACGATGCTTTAATCCCTGAGCATCCTAGGCTGAGTTGGTCTACTTAACAGGTATTTTTGCTATTCAGCTGCAAAATAAACAGTTCATTTCTTAGCGACATATAACTAAAGTAACTGCCTTTCATGTGAAAAGCAACAGTCCTCCCTGTTTATTTAATTAATGATTTCATTATATGTTTTGGAAGTGCCAAGTTTTGTGGCCAAACACCAGTGTAGAGATCTTCCTTATTTTCTCTTTCAGATTCAGCTTCAAGATGGAATGCGACTTGCATGCACCTACAGTAAACTGACACACATAAATAATAAATACTAGAATTATACTGAGTAAAAGTAAGATCCAAAGGGAAAATTATCCTATTATAGTATCTTACAGAGAAGAATTACGACAAATACTGGATTTCTTGTAAATCCCTCCAGAAAAAATACAGTTAGGATTCAATAATTCTCAACTCTGCAATTGAAGAAGTGGCTAATTTTCCATCATTTTTATCTGCTAAGCATATTTCATGTATATGAGATTTTTAGTTGCCCACAGAGTCTTCTTTTTAATTATTAAAAAACCCCCAACCAACCAAGAGAGGCACTAACGTGGAAGAGAAAGAGGAAACTTTCAGAAAGTTATAAAATGGTTGCCTTTAAATGTTTTAAAAGAGTTCATGCTTGATATTAGGTTAAAATTCATAATACAATGAATGTAATTACATTGAAATTACAACATCGTCTAGTAGTATTTTATCCTACCAGTGTTTAAAATCTAAAACGTGAAGGAGACAAAAGAAAAAGGTAGAGCAAAACTGTAGCATTTATCTTTTTTGTTCCACAATTTCTGCCTTGATTTTTCAGTTTCAGGGTGTGGCTTTGTCTATTTGCTTTATAGGCCAGGAAAAAAAAAAGGGATTGATTACAGGAAAGACAAAGAGAATGACCTGTTGGGAAGGACCATTGGAGGCAGGAAGTGCAATGTTGTTGAAAAGAGGAAGTAAGAGCCATAAGGGAAGCAGTCCATCAGACAGGGTCAGGAGAGCTAAAAACAAGGAGTCCTGTGCAACATGATAATGGAGCCCACTGAAATTACTTCTGTGTCTGCCAAAAACAAATTCTGGTGGAGTCCTTATAGGAAAATGTTTAGCTTTCCTCTTAGGTCATATAAACCCTGAGTGGTTGTGTGAAGGAAGATGACTATATGGAAACTACGTCACTGAATGATGAGGTGTGAACTAATGACTTTTCTCCTTCAGCAAGGCTGTACTACAGCTGAGAATACAATACAGATAAAAAGTACGTATTTGCCAACGTTCTTCCAATTCTACTTCTGCATAATTGGTAATTAAAGTAGAAAGGTGTGGTTAAGTCAAGATACTCATTTACTATTCCGTATGCCTTTGCTACATCATCCCTGTTGTGAAATCTTACTGGTCACAATAGTTCAGTTTTAACAGAATATTTCTCTTTCTTCTCTTGAGAGGCAAGAAAGATAATGCAGCCTCACACACTGCATACTCTCCTGCATTATATTATTGCATCTGTAAGCGGAAGGTTATGTATTCAAATCCCTCCCACAGCTGCATGCCTGCACAGCAGTATGACAAGGTAGTAATAAATACTTAGAATAAGGCTCTCATTAGTGCCTTCTCAAGAAGACTTATTTTGTAAGCTACCAAACTTAGTCAGTCAAATTAACTTTTAAGCCTATGTACTACTGTGCTCACCTTACCTGCATGCACTAAATTCTGGTTAATATACTTATGAAAACACATATCTTTGAGGTACTTAAACCAAGCAAGGCCTAGCAATATTTATGACCATTATATCACCACACACATATATATATTCTCATCTGTGAACAGACTTGTTCCTAAATTGACCTTCAGTAAGTGTCTCACATTCCTGTGGTAACAATTATTGCATGGGTGGGTCTGTTTTATTGTGGCATACCTAAATATGTAATGGCATTGGTATGAACATCATAAACAACTGAGGAATGTTACAAAAAATGTGGAAGAATAAATTTCCTCTACAGACAAATGATCACAGTACATAACTTCCAATGTAGAAAAACTCTCATTCTGAATGGAAATCATGTCTGAGGCAGGATGGTAATGGACAATCACATAATTTTTCCCTTTCTAAAAGTACTTCAAGGTTTTTTTAAATCAAAGTTATAAAAATGAAAAGTATGGGGGAAACAAATTAGTCTTAACTGAAGCAAATGGGTTTTCCTTGTCATTCTCCTGTATAGGCATGCTAGTGGATGAGAACTGATTAACTTGAAACCCAGCATAAGATCCTTAAATATGAACAGCTCACTTTTATAAATATCCAACATCAAGAGGCAGAGAAGATGGAAACTAGAATGCAAAGACAAATTGTACCATGTGTCCTGGTAACAGCCAGGACTAGGTTAATTTTTTTCAGTAGCTCAGAGGGGGCAGGACCTGGAGGTTGTTCTATACCACCTCACATCATTGCTGGGGGCCAGGGAAAAGGACTTCCTGGTCCCTTCTAGTGGAACAAATGGCAGACAGAGCAGTGGGGTAATGCTTGTTCCAAGCAGGAGGGCATGGCTTGGGTGTGTTGGTCAGTCCTGAGCTGAATGGAGTGGTAAGGGTGGTGTGGCTGTGGTGGGGTTGAGCTCCATGTTCTCTCTTTTGGACACTTTTATTAATATTGTTGCTGTTACTGTTCATTTTCTTATCCCAATCCATGATCTTTGCCTTTTGTTCCTCCAATTTTCCTCTCCAATCTACTGCAGCAGGGAGGGAGAGAGGAAAAAGGGGGAAGGCAAGCAGCATTTGGTTTAGAGTTTCAGTGGGAACACTGAATTGGGGAGTACCATTCCTAAACCATGACACCATGTTAATGCTGAGGTATCCTACCAGTTGATCTCTGGATATTACATTTGCTTTCAGATTAAAGATTAAAAGATTTTTTAATTTTGAGACTACCATATAGTAGATAAAAAAATGTGTAAGTACTTAGGAAGCAAGATCTGTTTGAGAATCTAGAAATACAGTACTGCTATATGTATATCTACCTGACTCCAAGTCGCGTTTTCTAGAAATATTTGGGGAGGGGCAAGCCACCAGCTTCCTCTTGATTGACAAAATGCATCTGTAATATCTCGATTCAAACATGTGCTTTTCTAGAATTATTTGATATTTCTCCCCCCATATGTCCTGGTTTCAGCTGGGATAATTTTCTTCTTAGTAGATGATAAATGCTGTAATTTGAATTTAGTTTGAGAATAATAATGTGGTTAAACCATGACACCAAGAAAAAAAAGGAAAAAAGATACACTGAAATAATTGACTGTACCTGATGGAAAAAAATCAAAGAAACAAAACCAAAACAAAAAACCAAGCCCAGTTCTGGAAGGCAGTGGTAGGTACAATGCCTAGGTTCTAACATCAATTAANAGAATGCAAAGACAAATTGTACCATGTGTCCTGGTAACAGCCAGGACTAGGTTAATTTTTTTCAGTAGCTCAGAGGGGGCAGGACCTGGAGGTTGTTCTATACCACCTCACATCATTGCTGGGGGCCAGGGAAAAGGACTTCCTGGTCCCTTCTAGTGGAACAAATGGCAGACAGAGCAGTGGGGTAATGCTTGTTCCAAGCAGGAGGGCATGGCTTGGGTGTGTTGGTCAGTCCTGAGCTGAATGGAGTGGTAAGGGTGGTGTGGCTGTGGTGGGGTTGAGCTCCATGTTCTCTCTTTTGGACACTTTTATTAATATTGTTGCTGTTACTGTTCATTTTCTTATCCCAATCCATGATCTTTGCCTTTTGTTCCTCCAATTTTCCTCTCCAATCTACTGCAGCAGGGAGGGAGAGAGGAAAAAGGGGGAAGGCAAGCAGCATTTGGTTTAGAGTTTCAGTGGGAACACTGAATTGGGGAGTACCATTCCTAAACCATGACACCATGTTAATGCTGAGGTATCCTACCAGTTGATCTCTGGATATTACATTTGCTTTCAGATTAAAGATTAAAAGATTTTTTAATTTTGAGACTACCATATAGTAGATAAAAAAATGTGTAAGTACTTAGGAAGCAAGATCTGTTTGAGAATCTAGAAATACAGTGCTGCTATATGTATATCTACCTGACTCCAAGTCGCGTTTTCTAGAAATATTTGGGGAGGGGCAAGCCACCAGCTTCCTCTTGATTGACAAAATGCATCTGTAATATCTCGATTCAAACATGTGCTTTTCTAGAATTATTTGATATTTCTCCCCCCATATGTCCTGGTTTCAGCTGGGATAATTTTCTTCTTAGTAGATGATAAATGCTGTAATTTGAATTTAGTTTGAGAATAATAATGTGGTTAAACCATGACACCAAGAAAAAAAAGGAAAAAAGATACACTGAAATAATTGACTGTACCTGATGGAAAAAAATCAAAGAAACAAAACCAAAACAAAAAACCAAGCCCAGTTCTGGAAGGCAGTGGTAGGTACAATGCCTAGGTTCTAACATCAATTAAATTATACCTCTTAAATTAACAAAGAAAAGACTTGGAAGACTTTTAAAAATAGACCAAAGAGCCAAAATGAAAGTATAGAAATATTTAATCTTTTTTCTTAAACCCCACTTATTCTATTTAAAGAAAATAAAAGGAAAACAAATGATTAAGAAGGACTCACATAATTTCAGGAAATGGCATTATACCCATTGCCAGATTATATCAAGAGGAGAAGGAATGATCTTATATTTAAATATCAACAAAGAAAAGACCTTTGTAACCTTCCTGCTGGTTTCTTTCTTCCCATGCAGTACTGACAAATATATCCAAGAAGCTGACCTTAAGTCATCTCACCTGTTTCAGTGCTGCACACGAGAGCCCTGCAGGAAACAGGGTCACACTGAATCCATGTATGTTTCAGATAAGCCATTCTGCTGCCTATTGCTCTCCATTTGTCATTCTTCAACACCTGGATCAGCTTCTCTGATTACTTTTGCACAGCTTTCTCTTGTACTCAAATCATCTTTATCTGATGTCACCCTCCTGTGTAAATGCAAGTGCACCATGCAGTTCAAGTGTCTCCAGTTAAAACTTGTTTACAAGTATATTCAGCCGCTTCACTTCATAAAGCTGCTTCACTTTTCTCTCCCTCTGTGATACAATACAGCCCTACCATGATCCCCTGGATAGATCCCTATTCTTTTTAGGGAGGATTCTTCAATCATTATGCCTTGCTTGGGCCAGGTGCAAGATAAGCAAGGGGCCCAGCTCCTGTTTTTATCAATCGGCCTCATCAATTTCTCACCTACTTACAGTAACACTGCACAATCCTGATTGTTTACCACAAGGTCTGAGCGTGCAGTTACAATCGCAGCTGCAGACTCCTCAGATGCTCTCCAAGTAAATATCAACCTCTATAGGCTTGATGGTTGCCTAGAAAAAAGCTAAAAGTGAAAAAAGAAATGTCCTTTTCAAGTGCAATTTGAACTGGGAATAGGAATCATCAAAAAGTGATAAAGAAAAGAAAATGTCATCCTTGCTGGTGCTTGGCGTACTATTTGGGCAGTAAAGATCTGTGCAGCTTTTTTTCTTTATCCCCGCCAGCACACTGCATTCCTAATAGATAGAGGCTGTCACTTGCTGAGTACCTAATAAAGCTCCAAGGAGGAGAGAGGGATGAAGGAAAAACTTGCTGAACGCATATCTGCATCTCAGTAAAATGGCCAGAAAGTGAAGAAAACAGGTATTTCATAGCCTTCTTCTTAAGGAAACTTTCCTGGCTGACCATTCAGGAGCACTCTGGCAGCCACACTCTCACCACTGGAGACTTTTAACTGCTGGGACCGAGGCCCCTTCGCAGCTGGCGACTCCAGTTAGCCATTTGTCTCCCTACACACCACACTCTCACACAGCCAGACCAAGTTTCCTTGCGGTTGGAGCCCAAGTTTCCCATGGCTCCTGGCTCCTGCTGTGTCTCTGAGTGTCTGGTCACCTGGCTGGTGCCACAGCCCTCTGTGCTCTTTGTTTTGCAAAGGGTCAGCATTTAACGACCTCTTGCCTGGGGTTCCTGCCACCCAGAACTCAATCTGCAGCTGGCACTGCAGCTGCATCCCAAAGACCTGCAATAAACGTATTCCTCACCACTTCCAACTGCGATTCATTCAGTATATATCCATCCTAGCATTTAGGAAAGTTTTTCTAAAACTGTTAGACATTCTTAATATGAAACTACCTTCTTCTCTTTCCACTTTGTTAGTTTTTGTCCTATTCCAGTGGACATGGAGCAAATTAATTATTCAGCTCCCTTTTGCAGCAACTTTTTCAATATTTGAATTGTAACCACATTTGTCCTCATTCTTCACTAGACTAAGCATGTCCAATTACTCCAACCTTGGGTTAAGGTTTCTAGATTGCTTGTATTCTTTTTCTCATCTTTGGATTTTCTTCAGCTGACGTGTATATTTGCTTGGAGTGCAGTGCCCATATCTGGACATGCTAAAATTTTAGCAAGCTTTTCACTTTTACATCAGAGGAAATTCATTCACTGTCTCCTATTAATTTTAAAGTATCGTTATTATATTGAATAAATAATAATTTTTATTATATAAAATTCCTCTTAGGAATTATATTTGGAGTTCACTGATGTACAGTTTCCCCTGATTACAATATATAGCATTTTAAAATAACTTCTTCAGTTTCATTGTTATAACTACATTATTTTGCCATTGCTCAAACATCATCTCTGATCACGAAGAGCAACCACCTAGCTGAACAGGCAGAAATTGTGCATATATATTCTCACAGGTGTGGTCAGTTAACCTTGGCTGAACACCAGATGCTCACTCCCTCTTCAACTGTACAGAGGGAGAAAAGATCATGGGTTAAGATAAGGACAGGGAGTTCTCCCACTAACTACCAACAGCAGCAAAACAGACTCGACTTGGGGAAATTAATTTATTGCCAATCAGAAGTTAGATTAGGATAATGAGAAATAAACCCAAATATTAAAATACCTTCCTCGTATTCCCCCCTTCTTCCTGGACACAACTTCATTCATGACTTCTCTACCTCTTTCACCTCAGCTACAAGGGGTCAGGGAATGAGAGCTATAGTTAGTTCACTGCACATGGCCTTTGATGCTTCTTCCTCCATAGGGGGAGGACTCCTCAGACTCTTCCCCTGCTCCTGCGTGAGGTCTCTCCCATGAAACACAGTCTTCCGCAAACTTCTCCAACACAGGTCCTTCTCATGGGCTGTGGTTCTTCCCAGACTGCTCCAGCATGGGTTTCTTTCCACAGGGTGCAGTCCTTCAGGAACAGACTACTCCAGTGTGGGTCCCCCAAGGGGTCACAAGTCCTGCAGAAAGATCTGCTTAAGTGTGTGCTTCTCTCCATAGGGTCACTGTCTTGCCAGGACCCTGCTCCACTCTGGGTTTCCCATGGGGTCATGGCTTTCTTTGGGCATCCACCTGCTCTGGCATGGGGTCCTCCATAGGCTGTAGGTGGACAGTCTGCCTCACCATGGTCTGCACCATAGGCTGCAGGGGAATCTCTGCTCCAGAGCCTAGAACAACTTCTCCATTCCTTCTTCACTGACCTGGGTGTCTGGGGAGCTGTGTCTTTCAAACATTCTCGGGCTTTTTCCTTCTTCTGCCAGTGGCAGGTCTGTCTTGGAGCCAGCTGGCATTGGCTCTGTTGGACATTAGGGAAGACCACACAGAATTACACAAAGAGAATTAACAAGGTTGGAAAAGACCGTAGAGATCATCAAGTCCAACCTATTACCTAACTTATCACCCTACCCAACACCATCCATCATCTAAACCATGTCACTAAGTACGCCACTCAACCTGTCCTTAAACACATCCAGGGACAGTGACTCCACCACCTCCCTGGGCAGCCCACTCCAATGGGAAATCACTCTCCCTGTGAAAAATTTTTTCCTAATATCCAGCCTAAACCTCCCCTGACGCAGCATAAGACTGTGTCCTCTCATTCTGTCACTGGGGGCCTGAGAGAAGAGACCAACCCCTGCCTGGCTACAACCTCCCTTAAAGTAGTTGTAGAGAGCAATAAGGTCTCCCCCGGGTCTCCTCTTCTCCAGACTAAACAACCCCAGCTCCCTCAGTCGTCCCCTATAGGGCTTGTACTCCAGCCCTTTCACCATCCTTGTTGCCCTTCTCTGAACACGTTCCACTAACTCAATATCTTTCTTAAACTGAGGGGCCTAGGACACAAGCTGTGGCCTAACCAATGCCAAGTATAGGGGAAGAATAACTTCCCTAGTCCTACTGGCGACACTATTCCTGATACAGGCCAAGATGCCATTGGCCTTCTTGGCTGCCTGGGCACACTTCTGGCATCCTCCCACAGAAGCCATCCCTGTAGACCCTTGGCTACCAAAACCTTGCCACACAAACCCAATACAACAGACTATTCAGTAGATCCAGAAGGTACTTCCACCTTTATCTTGTAATCACAGGCTGACACTTTCATCCATATGAAGTGAATAATATGCTGAAGTCTAGGTTGCCATATATATTGTGTCTCTCTATTTGTACACTAAAGAAAAACAACCATTAGCACTGCAAACTCCCAGTTTCTGATAACAGGAAAGAGTTTAAGCCTTTTGATTCCTGGTTTCAATTCAATCAGATGTAAACTGGCAACACTTATAAGGACACCAGTGGTTAGCAGCAGGCATAACCATTAGAAACTACAGTCCTGAACTGTTTAGCACAGAGTAAGAAACAATTGTCTGATATTAATTATTTCTGTCACAACTAGCCACACTTTCAAAGTCACCCAGCTTCCAGCATCCTGAAAACTCGATTGTCTGGTCATTTATTTAGGTACTTTGCATAGCTTTAGTTATTTTGAAAATTTGCCTTTGACAACTAAGTGCTATTTAAACTTATTATGGGTAAGTTTAAAATCAGACTATTTTGTGACCTTAAATATTAATGGAAAAAAAAACCCAAACAACCCAGGATCTGGAGTAGTGGCTAGTGGATTTACAGGATAAAGAATTTGTTTCATTAATTATTTTTTTTCTGGTGGAGATGGATGCCTCTTCTGAATATGGAGAATTCTGAACAAAATAAAATTATAGCCATTCTTGAACATTCAGGGCTCAAACCTCCTGCCTTTTGTTTCCCCAAAATTCTTTTTTTCTGTGCTGTCAGCAGAGATGTAAAGAAGCGAAATTTGTGTTATTGCAGCTGAATGCTGGTGGATGTATTTGTTCCTGGACTATTAACAGTATCTGAAGACAATCAAGAGACTAACCAGTGGAGATTACCTATGAGGACGAAAGAGAAGTTGTCAAAACCAAAGCCTACACAATTCCCTAACATGCTTAGGTTCTCTACTGGCAATGCCAAATCTGAACAGTTTGTGTTCACACAACATTAGAGCATGGCAAATAAACATCATGCTACCATTTCAAGATGTACTTGGTTGAGATACCCTGCTAATGGAAATTCGGTGGCTATCTAAAAGCATGGGAGAAACAGTGCTTTGCAGTTGAAATCTCTTGCAAAGCCATATGGATCTATTTTAAAGCCTGTGCTAATGTAATTACATAGAATTCAAAATTTATAGTATAAAAAAACAGATGGAAGTCCTTTCTGTCCCATAGTGCAATGAAATCTGTTCCCCACCAAGCATAAGCCCAACTCCCAGTGGATGAAGCTGGGTAAAAGAAAGACACAGCTGAAAAGATCTGATGCCTCTCCTTGACAAGGCTGATGATGAACCAGAAGCAGCCTAACTGGGTAAAGCCAAAATTGCTGAGATGGATAGTTTTCTCTAAGGTCCCCAACTAAAACCCTTTCTTTGCAGAACAGAGCTCATTTCAGCCTCTGCAAACCTCATTTGACTCTCTTTAAACCCCTCTCTGTGTGACTTCTCTTCAGTCCACAGCAAACAGTCCTAACCCCTCAAATGAAAGAGGTAAAACCTGCTGCCTTCACAGAGGTCTCCTGACCTTTGGATGTGGCTTATGTTTCCCAAGGACATTGTGTGCTTTTGGCAACTGGCATATTCTAACAAAGATACATTTTCAATACTGCTGTGAGGGAAATATACTGAGTATGTCAAACAAGAATCTGCATAATTTTTCTTTCACCGGGGCCTTTCTCTCTCTGTGACTGACATATAAAAAAGTGAAACTAAGTCAGACTTCAACTCTTCCCAGTGTTTCCAACTTCACTTCCTTTACTCCCGTAAAAGCATAACAGGTACAAAACTGTTGATTTTCATGAGGAAAACAAGAAGCTCCATGTCTCCGTTCTCCATTCAGTCTTATACTTTTCATGTGCCATGTGCATATGTACACATACACTGCCTGTCATGGCAATGTAGGCCTTCTATAGTCAGAGAATGGCCTTCCATCTTGTCTCACTGCAAAAAGATTCAAGGTCTGAAATTTATACAGCAGTTTTTTGTAGCTTTGTCGTCAAGAAGAAAGGCAGATAAGATTTGGGTTCCTTGCAGTGTAAGGATTGTTTAAAAACATATGTCCCTCTGATTAGAAATTACTTTAGACAGCCAGTGTTCACAGTTCCCGGGTAGATAAATTTGCTGGCCCTTCGGGGCTGAGTAAATATTAAAAATGGTAGAATGTTTTCTAAATGGCTCCAGTAGAGCTTAAAGAGTTGGGAGGATAAAACATAAGATCACAATAATTAACTGGTGTTATATTTTTTCCCATTTCAGCTGAGAGAGGTTACTGGCAGGAAAATTTATAGATTTTGAACTTGTGAATTTACTATTTTATGCACAGTTGGAATTACAGCTCCTCTAATTTGTATTTTTCTACAATTGTACTGATGGAAAGACAATTTGAGAAACAGAAAAATGTGTCAAAAACTATTACAGTAGAATAATATATAGGAGTGGTACTTGGAAAAAATAATAAGGTTGCCTGCGTAGATGTTAAGCTTTCTGTGCTGCTTTAAAGCAGTAATCAGCTTTACTTCAGCCCAATGTCAACTCTCTGTAAAGTCCTCAGAAATCTACCTAAGTTCCCCATGCATGACTTGTAGCATGAAGTGGATGTTGGGGATTTTTGGAAGTGAAATGGCAAACCAAATTATATTGTTGGGGCTCTACAGATCTGAATAAATCTTAATTTTTTATTTTTTTTATCTTCATGGCTAGGCTCCATGTTCTTTTCCATGTGAATCATGGCTGATACTGCTGGAAAATGCTTCTGATTAGTGTTTGGAAAGAACATCTCAACACATACAGTTGTAATTCTCTATGAATCAGAGATAATTACCTGTCATGCAGCAAAGGTGTAGAAGCAACAAAAAAAAGCTGGCCAGTGGAAGAAGCTATTTGGGTCACCACACAATTTTAATATTTATTCTTAGTCAGAATTTGTACCTTACCTAAACTATATGGTGTTCTCTAGTTTCTGCACCTCTAGACAACTTAGGAAACAGCAATAAAAAACAAAGTAGTTTCTAAAAAATGGTGGCTTCAGATATTTTTTAGCAGACGGCATTCCTTGCTACTGGATTTCCCCTTTTTCTTTTTTTCCTAGGACATAGTGTTTTACCAGTACCTTTAACACTGATGAATGCTAAGTGTAGGCACTTACAATGTGGAGTGTATTGCCTTGAAGTTTGCAGGACGTTCTGTACATGCTGTGTTGACCTACATAAGCCTTCTGGGGCTTGCACAAGGACATAAGACAGCTCTGTTTCCTGCCATGAGTCATCACTCAAGAATGATATTTAAGTAGAGGAAAGAGGAACTTAAAAAACAACTAACTAGAGTCAAGTAGCAGCCTGTGTTTTTTACAGACAGAATTACAGGGTTTTTTTCCTTTTTAGTAACCATCTTGCTAGGAAATTCCACGGAAGTCAGAGCCTTGTGGTTACACTACAACTAGCCTGAGTGGAAAGACTGTATTAAAGCATAATGCTGACTTTGTCTAACTGTAGTGAAGTAGCCATTGGCCAGGCATATATCTCCAATAGAGTTCCACAGTGAGAAATTTCAGGAATGCACACATGCACAACCCCTTTTTATCAATGAAGATAGTCTTATCTTAAAAAAGAAATTTTTAGAGCCTGGATTAATTGTATAATGTATGTGCACATTAACATTTTCAAATATCAGACGCCTCAAGCTAAATAGCAAAAAAAGTAAAGTAAAGTGAAGACAAGCTGTGTTGGCAGGATGAGAATGTTAAAAGAGACTTTTTCCGGGTGAGTTAGTCCTCAGCTTGTACCTGCTCCCAAGGCAACTAATACTGATTACTACAGGAGAGATCATACTAGATTAAACCACTCTAATCTACCAAAGTAAAGCTTTACCTGCTGTAGAATGCCCAGAGAAGCATCTTGCTAGAACCCAACTTTTCCTGATGCTTTCTGCTTTGTTTCTATCAAAGTGTTTTTCTGTCTTACAGGCAAGATAATTTTCTCTCTAGGGACTACGGGTTGGCAAATGACACCACATTTTTCCAGTGTTGTAAGTTTTTTTTTTTCTTTTGTTTCTTACTTTTTACCATCATTTGTGGTGGGAACAGACAGAAAAACCCAGAGGGAAATATGTGGTAATTAAGATGTGGAAAATGAGAGGAAAGAAGGTGAAGTACAGCAGAGAGAGGAAATCAGACTCAGCTGGCTAAGAAAAACAAATAGAACATGGTGGATGAACAGTAAGAGGTAAAAAGAACAGCGAAGGGACTTTCTTGTCCTTTTACTGCAAAAAGATAGGATGGTGCCACAGTTGTTAAAAATCTAAACTAAAAGGATCTATAAGCCAGAGTCTGTTGCTTAGGTTTTTCCAGCTGTTCTCAGGCCAGGAGTGACTGAAACTGATTAATCTGCAATCTTTACAAAGTGAGCTGACAGTTATTTTCTGAGGAAGTAGTGTTCAAATCTCTCTACTTCACATAATCCTTCTACAACACAGTCCTTGTGTTGACAACCTTTGCTGGAAGGCCTATTACAGCAAAAGTATGGTAACTAAACTTCTTTTTGCTTTAGTAAGGGTCTTGTGGGCTCAGAGACAAACCACAAGGGGAAGAAAGAAGTAGAGTGGGTGTAAAATTTCATACGCTCCTACCCACACCTCACCTCTTCTGAGAATAGACAATCACTGTCTATCCAAGGCAGAAAGTTATCTTCCAAAAATATCTGCAGGAAAAAGTACCTTATTATACTATTATTAGCACTCAACCGGAGGAGGAGGACAACACCAGCTGCACCATCACATCACAGGTTGGCTTTGGAGTTGACATCAGCTTAAGAGAGATGCAAAGGTCAGCTGCTCGCTGCTACCCCTAGCTGCCTGCCATCCCTTTTCCTGTGCTGATAAATCATTTATGGAGATGTACTTTACAGCAGATAACAAAATTGTCCGTTTGAAATGTGACTTTACAGAAGGGAAAATAGTTTGGGTTGTTTTTATTTTTTTTCCACCCACCTCTTCAGTGACCTAATTAACAGTGCAGCTTCACACATTGTTGATCTGATTCACTGACGTGGGATAAATTGCATGAGTGAGGGAGAAATACTACAAGGAACAACCACTTCGAGGATAAGGATCTGATGAAGAGAAAACAGTACAAGTATTGGAAGAACTATTTTGGGTCACCTGCTGAAGAGCTGTCTCTTTGTGGGATCACTGGGAGAAGTTGTGTCAGATGAAGTTTTGTGGTCCTGAAAAGTTATGGCCTATGACACCAGCCTTGCTCCTGGGCCTTGTCACCAGCAATTCTGTTGCTTTCCTAACAACTGTTTCCATGGCACTGCCACGGAGACAGTATTAGTCATCCTGGATGGAAAAGGTGATGTACAAAGTTCAGGCTCCAGCACCAGTCACCTCTTGTGGAGGGGGGCTGTAGCATGACAAGAGTTTGTAAGCACAAGTTTATCTGAACTGGCTGCTACTACCAGATAACTAAATTGTATGTATTCACCTGTTCTTCCATTGGTAGCTGCAATAGTAATGCAATAGTAATGTCCTTTCATTTAAAGTATGAGATGGCAGGAGCTTAAGCAGCAAGAATTGGTTAGAGGCATTTCTATTGCTAAGGAACTGCTCTCCCCCAGCCCTTGGCATTGAAACCCGAAATCAGAAATAAAATTTAATACTATCTTCCATGTACTTTTGGAAGGACAGGCCATAAGCTGCACTGTACATAGGCATTCCTACAGAGCAAAACTAAGAAGCTTCCAGAGCAGCACTGGAGTTGTGTTCATGTCTGAGAGTTGCTATACTTGTTTGACAGGTTTAGCTGGCCCTTACACAACACTCCTGGAGCTGACAGCATTTCCTGCACAGTAGTCATTACCTCCTGGAAACTGTGAACTGACAATGTCTTCTTCCTCATCTGGAAAAAAGAGTTAGAAGGCTCTTCTGTATGGCTTCCCATACAGCAATCTGTGCACGGGATTGTCTCTCTCCATGTGCTGGGGAGAGTCCTTCCTTCTAAAAATAAAGAGTCAAAAAGATAAAGACAGTGGGAAACCTGTACATACAAGCCTATACTTTTATCTTCTCTACAACCATTTTATCTGCTGAGCCTGGGAGGCAGCGCTGATGCTGAATATTCTCAAGTATATCAAATCAAAAACATTTGTGACTCAATACTTCTGGATTCAGGCCTTGTTGACATGTCTACTCAAGGGTCTCTAGCTATTTGATGCCTAGAAGGTCACTTCTCCATGGTTAACTCCATTCTCAGACCTCTTTCAGTCACAAATGGATGTGTCTAGCTTTAAGCTGGGTCCAGAGGCAGGGGGCAAAAGAAAGATGGCTTGCAGACGTCTTCTCTGTCATCTTACCTATGTAATGCTCAACTGAGCTCAGGAATAGTCTGGCCTTTTCTTATCCAAAAGCCTTACTTGGATTCAGTAAGTGGAATGAATAAATAACTGCTCTTTGACTGACAAATTCTGTCACTTAGACTCTAAGTAAATATTTTATTAATGCTTGTTTACACATGAAGCTGTTACTGATTAGGTCCATGTGTGGAAACTCTTGCTCTGAATAAGGCAAATACATGCACAGTTATTTCAGAGCAGCAACTGCAATTTAAGTTCATTGCCTTCCCCAACTCACATTAATTTCAAAGTGCATTTAAAACAAACATTATAATTGAGAGCTTGTCTACCTGTCAATACAATGTTGATAATTCAAGACAGAATGAGTGTGCTTCATGTTAGTTAAGAAGGGGTGAGGATAGCTGTTGTGCTCTTAAATTTACACTCCAGCTTGTTTCACAATATTTCATTTATACAGACAGTCCTTGGCCTTTTTTTTGCCGTGTCACACTAAAAAGCTGAGCTTTGGTAGGGAGAACTCTGTCCATTCCACACTTTCCATGATGACATGATATAAAGAATGTTATTTGTTTATTGCGCAAATACGAATATTTCAAGAAAAAAATCTGAATGGTGATTTGAATAAATCACAGAAGCCAGTGTCATTTACCTTAATTTGTTCATCTATTTATGAATTTTTAACACTGAATTTGTTATATTGCCATCATGTCACTATGTCCAGGCATTTTTCTAAGTAATTTCCTTTGCCTCATCACACTTAATTTCATGGAAAGGTTCTCTTGCAGTTAAAAGTAAAACCTATCCAGGAATCAAAATATATTCCAAGCACAGCATGCATACATTAATACAGATATTGTAATTATGGTTGATGATTAGTAGTGTATGAATATTCACTGCCAAAGAAAAGATGAAGAAAAGCAAAAATATTCTTGGCTTTTATAAAACTTTTCTAATATTGCAGCATTTTTAATTTCAGGTTTTTGAACTGTTCTTGATTTCTTATTTGACTGAGAAAGTTAAAAAAAATTCAGCCAGCCCAGTCTTCATGACTAAAAGAGCTACAGGGCCAAAAATGCAAAGAATATATGCAGCTATAGTGCAAGAGGCACTGTTGCTGATTTATTTTTGATTAAATCACGGGCAAAAGAGCTATTGACACATATCTATTTACAGTATCTGTTGGTACAAACATGTAACTATCTAAATAAACATTTCTTAGTAGATGCAAGAGCTGCTGTTAAATGTCCTGTGTCCAAGGACAACAGAATAATCTTGATACCCTTTTATAAACTTCGCTTTTATTGATTCATGTCTTCTCTGCCTACCAGATGTGACCAGATTGCCTAAATCACATGGGAACAACAATCTGGATTTGGCTTTAGGACTTGATCTCATGAGAACACAAGGACGGGTCAGCTGCCATGACCTACTTAGCTTTCTGCGAAGAGACCTCTTGATCACGATAAAGCCCTCATATAGGAGGGCACCCATTATGGTTTTTATGAGATTTTCTGTACCAATGAGAAATATCAAGTTCACTTCTTATGAAGAAATCTGTCTAGTGCTGTGGGGAGTGGGGTATGAGGGGGCAGTGCCTCTCCTTTTCTTTTGAGCAAACAATGCGTTCCTCCTGGCAGCTCATAGTCTGCTGGCGACCAGCTCAGCTCTGAAATATGAGCTACCATAGATGGGGGGAGGGAAGGTCAGCCTGGAAGGGTGTGGGAGAGGATTTCCATTCCAGACACAGGCTTTTGGTTAGATCACTATTGTTCACTTGTGAGTTATGTGAATGATCTATGAGAAAAATTCTCTCTCTTCCCTCCTGTTTTACCAATTTTAATGCAAACATAAAGGAAGATTTTTTTATAATATATTTCAGTGGTTTCATAGTCCTGATTGTATTGAGCTTTTCATGGTAAAACTTCAGAATACTTCTGCAATTTCATTTTACGTACAGAAATACAACTTCCTTGAAAATATGTGTCTCGCTCAAATTACTTCAAGAAAACATTGGAACTATGATATACACCCATTAGGTAGACATAAATTAGTGCTATTTTTAATTCTACTGCAGTGTCTTACCAGTTTTCAGTGTTCTTCTCTCCCTCTAGGAAACAATTCTTTATATACCTCTGTTACCATTTGGAGAGTTAATTTCCATGCTATCAACCACTGGAAACTTTGTGTAACCACAGAATTAAAGAACTCACAAATGATCAGAGAAGAACAAGAAACAACTCTTTTTTAACACATGAATTGCTGTTTTAAGAGGCATTGTTAAAAAATATGCACATGAAATCCATGACATTCAGTACATACATTCCTTATTTCTAGCCAAAGGATACACAATACAAGTATAGGGTGTTGTGTGATCCAGAACTGACATGATACCTTATATAATTACCCAAGTATTGCTTAAACTTGGGGAACTGTGGCTTACTTTTAGTAGGTTAGAAATGGCAGCAGAAGCAGGAGGCTCTGATCAATTCCACTTCTTCAGGAAAACTGTACACAGGAATATTGCCTGAAATCAGCAGGAACCTAGTAACAGGAGACACTTTCTTAGAAAACTTCCAGCAAAATAGATTTCTTCCATGCAGATCTGATATTTGTCTGTTTTATTTTCCAATATATGCATATATTTGGTCATTGAAACCATTCTCTGGCACTATAAAGGAGTACAAACTTTTCTCATCTTCATTGAAATGAGGTACTTGTTCCTTATTTGAAGTGAGACACTCTTCCAGTATAATGAAAAATTAATTCTGAAAGTTCAGGAAAAGAAGTATTACAGAGTACATTCATTAAAACACCCACCACCGCCACCCATGGGTAAACTATAGAAATCAGAAAAATGCATTTATAAAAACTGTTACTCAGATACATGCTATTGTCCAATCAATTAATGTAATTTAAAAGATCTCTCCAGGAAAATCACATTATTAACCTTATCCCTGCTCTGAGGCAAAGCCCTGTAACTTCTAAAAACCAGATGAATCACAATTATTTGCTCGTTTCATAACTCAAAGCCCTGTAAACATGGACATTTATAAACAGTAGTCTGTACTGCTGTACCAAGATACATCATGTTTTGTTCTCCATATGAACTCTAAGCTACACGATGCCAAATAAAACTTCTTAACATTTAGAAAATAAATCTGTGAGAAAAAAAGTAGACTTTATACTGAGATCCATGGAGAAATTTTGACTTCTGAAAGATTTCTGGAAAGAAGGATGCAAATCTTCATTCATTAATTTCTACTTTTTCTCTATATGCTTGTTTCTTTTACTCTTCATTTGACTTTCTTCCTGGTTTATTCCTTTACTCTATGTTCTGGTTCTGGTCAGGACAGGGTTAATTTTTTTGCATTACCCAGGAAGGGGCATGGCTAGGACCTGAAGGTTATTCTATACCACCTCATTGCTGGGGACAATGGGAGAAAGGAACTCTCTTTCTTTAGGGGAGAAGACTGTTCCTTCCAGTCAAGGAAACATGGTGGAGGGAGCCATCTGGTATTGTTTACTACAGGTTTGGGCTTTTTTCTGTGTGAATCATTTATTTTCTTATACTCCTGTCACTAGCATTGTTGCTGTTACTGTTAATTTTCTTACCTCACTGCTGTTTCCAGTAAATTGTTCATATCTCAACCCATGACCTTTCCAATTCCCCTCTCTAATGTGCTGCAGGGAAGGGGGGAGAGGAAAATGGGGAAGTGGGAAAGAGCAACACGTGGTTTGGAGATTCTTGGTGGGGTCATTGAACTGGGGAGTACCATTCCTAAACCACGACACTGTGCCAACCTCCTTTCATCAATTTTTGTCTTTTTCAGTATACAACCCTTTCTACTTTCCTCCTGTGCCTTGTTTAATTTTTCTAACCTGTTCTCACTTCCCATTCTCTTCACCGTAGTTGCTTCTCTTCTGATGCTATCTCACAGAAGCTGTCTGCAACTCTTCTAATTTCATGTTTACATTCTGCAAGAAAGAGACTGATCAGTTTTGTTTCCCTCTTCTCTTCCCCTCTTTTTGTTAAGTTCCAAGTAACCAGAATACTACAGACTGTAAATAAACTGCATTCATGACTATGCTGCCATTTAAAATTATGCAGATGCATAATACCTTGTTAACATAAACTCTTCATCAGGACCTCTACAGAGAGAGTTGTTCTTAATTCTTCTCTGATCTTCTTCAAGCAGCTTTCCAGAGGTGCTGTCTTGGTTTTAAGAAAATCGTACAATTTTAAATTTGGAAACAAGAGACCACAAAATATGCAAAAAGGAACAACAGCTCTTTTATTAAATATATATATATATACATATACACACACATATATATGTATATATATGTATGCATATATATATGTGATAAAACACAGAATACAAAACAATAACTTAAGAGCAACTGAAAACTTGTAGTAAAGCCAAAAGAAACACCTTCTCTCACTTGGGTCAATTTTGACTCTTTGTCCAGCAGAAGAGAACACTGGCACACCTCTGAGAGACAAAGGGGCTGAGTGAGGGAATTCCGTGGTCATGAAACAATGGCAGCCACTACATTGGTGGGGGTAGTCCGGCAATGTCGCGATGTGTTCTCACCAACTCCCCAGGTGGAAAGAGGGAAGAAAACCTTAGTGGATGGTGTCTCCCTCTGAGGGGTCCGAGCTGAGCTCAGGCAGGCAGCAGTAGGGGTGTTGCAGAGACATCACAGGTGAAGACACGTGGCTCCTTAAGTCCTGTGCCGAGAGAGAAAGAGAGAGTGTGTTCCAGTCCAGAAACATGTCATCAGCTGAGTGCTGGCAACTGCCAGGGTCAGCCAGGGCTGCCTGCCCCAGCTGTGCCACCCCCGCCTGCCCAAAATACTCACCGCAGTGGGGATGCAAGGGGAAGAAAAAAAAATTAATTCAAAACCAGGATTAGACTGATAACAGGTGCTCAGGTCTGGATGTGGCCATCATGGCAATCAATCAGGTTTTTGTGCAGCAGATCAGGTTTCCCTACTCTCAGGTAACTTTGAGAGACCACCACACAATATCAATTTCAGGTTAGACAGATAAAGAGAATATTACTGATCCCCTAAGCCTCTTCAGTAACTCTATCTTGTCGTCAATAACCACAATGCAGAAAACACTAATGGAAGTGCTAATTTAGAGCATGGGACCTCTAGACTAAAAAAATCTCAAACCCTTACTTTTAGAATTTATCTTTTGTGAATCCCCGTTGTTCGTTAGTTGTGACTACGTTTATTTTAATAGACATTTTTGAGTACATCATTACTGAGGGTTCAGAATAGTTCTAATTCAAACAGATTTTTATACATATGACTTTTTGAAGTATTTGTGTTTCAGCTGTCCACATTAAGCCTTGAGAATTTTCCATGTTTAAACTCAGTTGCAAAATACTATGAAATGCCCTAAGCAAAATTAATTCATCTCAGTTTTGCTTTTTGTTTGTTAATTTTGGTGGTGTGTGTTTTGTTGTTATTGTTTTTGCTGTTGTTGTTTGTTTGACTTAACAGCACAGGAGAAGAAAGCATTTTATCCTCTAAAAATATTATTTGCCAAGGTTCTTATTGCTGTGATCAAGAACCCAAAGTGGAGAGCAATCTCTCTTGCTCTCAAAGATTAGGAGAATTTTAAAGCAAATTTTAAAGTAAACTTGCCCTGAAACCAGGCTACTTCTGGTCTCATCCCAAGGAACATAACACTCTCTTTTCCAGTGGGAGGTCATTAGAATTCCCTAAAACAAGTGAAAACCTGAGGCAGATTCTACCCTCGCTATAAAGGACAGCTAAATTAAAATCAAAGAACTGCATGTAAGTTTTAATATGTGTTTTTACTCCTAAATTGCTATAAAAAATGAAGCAGAGCAACACAGATAAGCAGTTATTCATCCTAAATATATAACCTATTGTCTGTATTTTAATTCTCAACAGTAACAAGGCCCTAAGCATTTCCTAAATGCTACAGCAACAAAAAAATTTGTTTGTTATGACAAAAATGAAGAAACCTTGTTGAATTCTTAAGATGAAGCAAAGAAAATGTCAAGCAAATAGAGACCAGACAGGATCAATATGTCCCCAAAGAAGGGGAAACAATACACTGTTCAAATGTAAAAAAAAAAAAGAACTATCAAAGAGCCTGCATTTCTGTGTAAGTTAAAGCCAGACCAAACACTACAAGGATGAATCACGCCTTTTTGCAACTAAAACCAACAAAAGCCAAAGTCCAACTTAATAATAATCTAGATACTTCTGAGGTATAAACTGTTCAAAACCATGAGCAATACCCAGACAATAATGGTGACCTATCACACAACTTCTCTCTCCAGCAAGAAACACAAGGCTTTTGTGGATTTTTCTTTATTGTACAATTCAATTAATTCTGTACATTGCATAAGGCAAACGTCTTGTGAAAGAAGGTAATGTTTACTCTAAGTATGGGAAAGAATTATTGGAAAAGACCTCTACGCTAAACTGTGTACCTAACTGCCACACCTACACATATTCCTCAAGTACCTGAAGTACCTCCAGGAATGGTGACTAGCGACTCCTCCACTTCCCTGGGCAGCCTGTTTCAATGCTTGAAAATCCTTTTATTGAACAAATTTTTCTTAATAGCCAATCTAAATCTCCCCTGGTACAACCTGAAGCTGTTTCGTCTCGTGCTGTCTCTTGTTATTTGGGAGAAGAGACTGACTCCCAGCTTGCTAGAGTGTCCTTTAAGTAGTTGCAGAGAGTGGAAAGGTCTTGCCTGAGCCTTTTGTTCTCCAGACTAAATAACCCTAGCTCCCTCAGTCACTTCTCATAAAATTTGTTCTCCAGACCCTTCCCTCTGGTTATCTCTAAGAGGTCTGTCTGCTTATAGGTTAAAATTCAGTCAGGTCTGGAGCAGAAAAAAGTAATTCTGTAACTGTGCGCACACACGCTGTATAACACCATAGCTTAGAGTATGTAAGAGGAATCTTGAGCTGACCAAACATAATTACACAAACTGGAGTTTGGTCAAGACATTATGTTCAAAGACAAGAGAAGATGCTCCAAGATCTTCTGGAAGAATACTCTGTTAGTCCTACAGTTTTATACTCCATTAAAAATATCAGGCAAATTGAGGACTAAACCAACAAAATCAATTTATAGTATTCAATTTTACTAAGCAACTCTTTACAGTACACTTGTATACACAGAACTCACACGGAAAAGACTTTATTTCTCTTTCATTTATCTTGCAGGACCATATACAAAGTTTGTTGTTGCCTAGGCAACAGTGGATAAAAGCAATGAAAACAAAGTATTTCACTGAAGACTCTACATGCCTTTAGAAGCTTATGGTATTCTCAATTTTTCCTACAGATACAGAGTTATCAATTCTAGTCTTTGCAGATATGAGAAAGAAGAACACCAATTCAATTTAATTTAAAAATGTAAATGCCAGTAATTTGAAAAGAGTGGTACAGCCTAGCAGTCAGCTGTTGGATGATGGATGTCCTCTGCATGACTCAACTTGCAGTGACCTTCAGAAACTCCCTTAACCTCATTCTCATGCTTATGTGAACAAATGTTTTTCATGCCTACATTATAAAAGGATTTGTGACACAGGTGATACGATGTTGCTCCTTAAAAGTGCCAAAACATCGACATACTGTGCAATGTGTTGACCAAGAGATCTCATATATGCAAATGACAAAAAAATTGGTTTCATGTTTGAGTCACTTGTAGTATTTGACACTCTCTCTCATGGCTAGAATAAACACTCTGGGGGAAACATTTGGGATAGAAGAGGAGAGGAAAGCAGTCTTTTGTAATTTTCTTATAAAAACTTGATACCCTTCAAATATGACAAAATTAACACAGCAACTCTGACTGAAGCAACATATATTCACCAATATTTAAGAAACAAATGAAGGAAACAGCTTATTCATACTTCTGAAGCATGAATTAAAAAAAAAAATCTGTCTGCAACAAGAGTTTACAGTTCTTGCATCAGTGTCATAGATAATCAAGTGTAACTTTCTTAAATGCAAAAATACTTCAAGACACAATATTCGTGAAACTAAAGAACTGAAATGTTGTGGGGGGGCATATTTGTATTTTTCCTCCTCTGATGGGATACAGGTATACTTTTATTATTAAAACAGAAGAAAAACAAAAAACAAACAAACAGAAGAAGAGTAACTTTATTATCAAAATAATTTTAATTCCCCAGTACAGGATGGGACTTGCTCCCATCCTTTGACAATATAGAGTATCAGAAGAGCACAGCCCAACTGAGTTATGCAAGCCATCGCAACTGACTGTAGTGTCCATATTGACATATGCTGACTTCTCTGAGATTCTGAAGATCAGAATACAGTTTCTATCTCTTTCTACATCTGTAGATTCTGCCTGAACTAGATTATCTCCTGTGACTGCTTTGCAGAGTTACCAGAGCAGCTCCACTTCTGGCAAGACCTGTGAGAATACTGCTCTGTGGCCACAAGGATTTTTATCAATGGCCTCTCTAAATGGATCTACATGGACTTCAGATGGGATGGGTAACTAGGCAAGGGAGTATGTTGGCTGCATGACCATGCCCACCTCTGCCAGAGCTGTGCCAGCAATGAAAAAGTGACATATGGTTACACACCGAGAGCTGAAAAAAACCCCAACAAGTAAAACCACTGTTGATGATAGACAGGTGGAGAGGCAGCATTCTCCATATATCAGTTATCTGTAAAACGGTATAACCCAGTAAGCGAGACAGAGATGAAAGACCTAGACTAGAAGCAGATCAAATGCTTACAAGGAGATTAAAAACACATGGAGAGATCTAATCTAATACAAACAGAGGGGACAAGGCTGGTTTTTCAGCTGTTCAGTATGATGATTAAAAGATTTGAGTTAGCCCTTAAGCTGAAACACCACAGGCCAGTGTACATTGCTGTTACCAGCCTAGTGTGACAGAACGAAAGAACAAGACCAGTAACTGAATCTGTTTTAACTGCAGATGTCCACTCTAGTAATGGGTACATGTGAAAAGTGTACCATTTGTTAGAAGTTAACGGACTTACTATGCTGTAGGTGGCCAATGAAAATGGATCTAAAAAGTATCATGTAATGAAATGGTAATTTAAGCTAAGCAAATATAAAGAAACACTTTCTACCAGGTAAGGTATTAAAGCATAAGATTGTTTTCCAAAGAAAGTCAGGAGCTTGTATCTCTGTGCTCCAACAAGATACTTCAATAACAAGATGTTATCAGTGACAGGAGGGAAAAACAGCAAACGTATTTCAGGGGGCACTGTCGCTCCGTTTCCAAAGGGGCTCAGATGCCATTTTGTACTTCTAACGATATAGCGCCAGATCAAAGGAAGTACTTCTATATTTGTAAATACAGTACAAAAGGTACCCAGAACCCGGGTATATCAGCCCAAAAACCTGCACCTATGGGTTCCCGGGAAAACCCAAGATACTTTTCCCACGCATAGTAAGCCAAAGGCCCCACACCCATCCCAGGCTGCCTCAGCAGCGCTGCACACAGTCCTGCCTGCCCTCCCCGCCGTTAGCTGGGCACACGCCGGCCAGGGACAGGCCCTTATTTTCGCCGGGCAGGAGTAGGATGCACGCGGTGGAACCAGCACTGGGACCTGCGGGCAGCATCCCGGGAGGGCGGCTGGGCCGTGTCAGGGGCAGTCAGTGCGGAAGTGGCCAGGACAGGCCCTCAGGCCCGGCCCCGGGACTTCCCCGCCGCTCCCCTCCCCCGCGGGCTGCACAACCGGTTCCTCCAGCTGAAACCCGACACCTGGGCCTCCTGCCAGGGCAGGGCTGGGGCCGCGCCGGGCCCCGCGGAAAGCCAGGAGCGGATTCCCGCCTGGAGGTGGCTCTAGCTCCCGGCTGCAGCGTAGCCGGGAGCCGTCCCGCGGCTGCCGGCTGCGGCGCCGAGCTCCGCTCCGAGGGTTCTGGCGATCCGTCCCGGAGAGCAGCGCCCGTACGGGTGTAGGGGTGGCCTCAGCCACTGTCGTGTCCTTGCAGCGCCACAACCGGCTCAAACCGGCTCGAACCGGTTCAGACCGGATTTGCTGTTTCTTCCCTGCCCGCTCCCTCCTCCTTCTCCTCCTTCCTTCTCCTTTTCTCTCTCTTCTCTGGCCTGTCTCCCGGCGGCACAACGATCGTTCATGTGCTCCCCCGTGCCCTTCCCACCACAGCTCCGCGCCTGTGGGGCTGCTGCTGCCTCTGAATGCAATCAGAGTGTTGCTCTGGCTTCCTAACCAAATTTCCCTCTCTAGTCAGGAAAGTATTGTGTGTTTTGCAGATTTGCTTTACTGACACTTTAGGATGAAAAATAACACAAATTGCCGGTTTTGGTGAAAGCTGCCTCTGTAGAGAAATGGTGGGAGCTGGGGGGGCTCCCTGTTCCCTGCCTCATTGCGATGGTGTGCAGCTCTCTTAGCCTGTCCCATTCTTAGATATGACAAATTGCTTCTCTAGCACATGTACACCTCCGTGATAACATGAGATCCCGGCTGCTCTGTTCCATCTTGTCAAGAGACCTGCAAGAAACAACGCGGCTGCATTGCCAACCACCACCATGGCAGAGAAAGGCCTCCCTATGCCTGCTTATTTCCTGCAGTCACCTTGTCAGTACAGGAGACAAATTTGGGTGTTACTTGCTTCCTTCTGCTGCACACAGACACCAGGAAGAAAAGCACACCCTGGCTTTGTCACCCCATCACCACAGAAAACACTGTTTCCTTTTTTTTTTTTTTCTTTCTCCTCTTCAAACTCATCCCCCAGTCTTACAAATTGAAAGAAACCAGCCTGACTCCATTTTGGAAAGGTTGGTGCCTGGAAGTTTGATTTCCCTCTGTGGAGCAATTTCCTCTGGCAGTATCTGGAGAAGGGAGATGGTATGTCTTACTGTGAGTGCCATGGGATCCCTCTTGGGAGGCAGTGGCTGGCTCGACTTCTCTGTGGCTGAGTGTTTTTGCCAGGCATGGTTTTGTGCCATGCTGGAGTGGTATATGTGCCTGGGCTTTTACCATGTCTGCTGCACTTTTGGTAGTTTCAGCAGGAGCTTTGTTTTCGGACCTCCATGCTTCTGACTGAACACACCTCATGGGAAGGGATGGGGTTTGCCACTTTCTTCCTTGGCTTTAGTTTGACAACTCAGCTGAGTATACCTAGAAGCCAGCTGCTGCAGAGTTCCCCACTTTCACCTGTACTAGCTCTGGCATTTGTCAGACAGCTCACTAAGCCAATTTATCTCACTAACATACTAGATGCTACTCCCGTTGTCCAAGAGAAATGTTCTACCAAATCCATGAGCTGAGCAGGCTCACCAGAGAGTCCAGAAAGATGCTGCAGCCAACTCTAGAGGAGGACTGCCACACAAGTAGGGTGGAGCAAAGGAGTAAACAACCCTGTTTGTGGGAGCAAGCCATGGCAAGCTGGGTTTATTTTTTCTCTCGGACACTGTTAATCTGTTCCTGAACAGTTCCTTCTAAGCATGGAGAGGCAATCCTGTGTACCTGCACCTGAATCTCTGGAAGTCAAACATTCATCATCCTTAGGCTTTTAAGCAGTAGAGATATAAAGACTTCTTCCGTAGGTGGTTGCAATTCGCACTCCTGTCTCGATGTAAAAATAGATATATAACTCCTATTAGTTTTAAAGATGGAACAAACTACAAGCACAAGTCATTTTCTTGGTGTGTAGTGACCAGTGTTTGCAAAATGTAGAGATTCCTCAGGGGAAGTAGGAAGTAAAGTTCATATTGTCGCTGTCACCCAGCTGCTCACATGCTCCCTGTCCACAGCAGGATGGTGGAGAGTTTTGAGCAATACGTTTAGTGCAGTCAGTTCAGTGTGCAAGCTGCAGATTGAACTCCATCTGGGTGGTGGGAAATGGCAGGAGCCCAAGGCAAGAGGCTGTGAACTGGTGACAACGCTTTGCACAGTAAAGGGCATGAGGGACCTCTGGCCCAGCCAGGTGCCCAGACATTCAGAGATACAGCAGGAACTGAGGACTCACCAGGAAGACAGCAGACTATTGTGCATATAGTCTGAGGGTATTAAAGCCCAGGGTTTCCTTTCATGGTCCCTCCTGGCCACCGGTTCAAGGTGTTTCTGCATTATTACACCATGATTAAATTGCTTTGAGGCTCCAGAGGTCTGTGATGCTGCTATGGGAAATGTGAGGTTAAGCCAGTAAGGAAACCTTGTTCGACTGCATGAGAGTATGTGTGTAGGAAGTCAAGAGGGAGACCCATTGGCTCAGTGGAGCCACCTGCTGCGAAGAGGCTTCAGTCCCAGCAGGTAAAGTCTCTGATGGTGGGAATGTGATGACCAAGAGTGGCTCTTGGATGGTCAGACAGGAAAGTTTCCTTAACAGACCTATCGCAGTATTTGAGCAACATTGCTGTGAAGATCTTTTCCCTTATATTTACTTAACATTTTGCCCAAGAGCACCATAGTTCTGTTTACTCTGTAAGCTATGTATAGGTAGTTCAAGGCAGTAGTTCAATTTCCTTGTGGCCACGTTTTGGTTTAAAGAAACCTAGTTGTGTTTTAGAAGACAGAAACATTAATGTTGCTATTAATGGAGAATGAATGGGTGTTGTGGTAGCAGAATGGCAGAAAAAATGGCTATAGAATGGAATATATTGCTGGCACCTAGATTAGCAGGTTGTTAAGGTTTGGATACAGCTACAGACACAAATGGCTTGCAGTATATCCTAATGACTTACAGAGACGGGAAGGTGGAGAGACTAATTAGTGTCAGCTCCTAAAGCATGCTAAAACCATTCAACTAACTGTACCCAAACTCAAAAAATCACATCTATTAGAACATCTCAACACAAAACTAAGAGCCCAAGAAAGCTGAGAAGCACTTGGTTGCTGGTAGCATTTTTCTTAAGTGTAATTGCAAGGAAACCTGACAAGACCACTGGAATCAAGTGTAAATAAATAAATGAAAACAGTTTTTCTCTAGAACAAAATCTCCTAAGGGTGTTGCATTGCGTCTACAATATTGTGACATTATTTCTCACATTTCCTTATATAATTAATGCCCCAGACTATCTTGGTGTCCTTCCACTAGGCTTGCTCTAGCTTGTAAATACTTTACCAGTACTGGAGTAGTCCAAAACAGGACACTACTTTGGAGTGGTGCAAACTCACACATGTGATGAATAGAGGGAAATAACTCCCTTGAACTTGCTTATGGCTAATGCAACTCAGTAGTTGGCCTTGATTTCTGCAAAAGCGCACAGCTGAGCTGTGTAAACACTTCTTGCCTATGAGAAGTCATAGGTCTTTCTTGGAAAGCTGCTTTCTAGTTGATTCTCTAAGCTTTGCAGTTTCATGGCATTGTTCTGTTTTGGGTAGAAGACTTTGCATTTGATTTTGGTGGACTTTATGAAGTTTATGTTGATCTATTTTTCTGGTTTATTGGGACTGCTGCTGAGCACCAGTCCAGTCATGAAGCATGTTGACCTTTCCTCTTCCAGTTTTCTGTCCACAGTGTGAGAACTCTCTTCACCAACTGTAGTGTTTTACAGAAGGCTGTTCATACATTGTCCTGACTGCCTGCTGGAGGAAACACCACCACTCAAAGCAGTGACCTTGGGGGAAGTCTAAGTATGCATGCAAACTTTTGCATGTACATGCCCACACACACATGCACACACATTACTAAGAATAAAGTGGAATTCATGGAATTAATTACACTCTGGTGGTTTGCAGTTATGCTGCACTTTAGGTATTCTTTCCAAGGGCCTCCCGCTCCAGGAGTAGAATGCTGTTTTTCAAAACAGGTAGTTTCTGCCTAGCTGTAAAACAGAGATGATTTAAGAGAATAAGAAAAAAAGTCTCTGTCATTTCACAGAAAGCTGTCTGCAAGCTGTCTCTGCTAAAGGGGACTAGCCCCTTTATAGAAAGCACTGCTTCCCCTTCCCCTGTCTCATCCGCTGCCTTGAGCCCTCATGCCGAGAAAAAATACCTGCATTCTCACATTCTTCATACAGTTGAAAGTATTCTCTCATTTTCACATCACATTTATAACTCTCACATGTTGGCAGACCTGGCTGTGGCTCTGGGAGGCAGGCCACTTCAACAAAGGGGAAGTCTTTGCTCTACCCCTCTGCTCTTCTCCCTTGCACTCTCTCTGGTTCCTTAGAAAAGACAGGTCATACTCTCTCTGAAATACTGTAGGGAAGGGGCTTGGATTTTTATCTGTATTTGAAGGAATCAGACTAACAAAAGAAAGTAGAAACTTTCAGGAATTTAAGGAATCAGAAAACCATTTTATATTTCAACTGAATACAGAGTATTTTGTAACAGGCATGTGCCACTGGCCCTCTTTGAAACAGGACTGGAAAAAATTCTGTCTACTGCAGTATGCCTCAGTTGGGATGAGCACCAACAGTCCTGATTTTGGCTGTTCTTATTTGTCTCCCTCTCCTGGTCAATAGCAGGTTTGTTTTTTTTCCCGGATTTTGTAGGGGTTTGGATAGGGAAGTCTGTTTGGCTTTTGTCCATCCATACACGAAGAACTCAAAGTAAGTTTGTGGCTGAGCAAAAAATTCTATGTGTACACAGTTGTTAAAGTGTATTGAATGGTTAAATAAATATTTATGTATTTAAAAATTCACCTCTGCAGTCTTGAGATGAAAACATAAATCTTGCCATAACTCTGAAAATAATCCAGAGGAACTCTGTTAAGGGAAGTGCTCACTTTCAGTGAAACTCAGCATGCTGGAATGATGCCAGGAGGAGTGGAGCTGAGAGGTGGCTGCATTTCTGAAGAGGTGGTGACAGGGAAGAGAGCTGGAGTCAATCAGCTTAAGGGAATTGAACAGTTTTGGTATAGTTAATTGAAATTTTCTGGCTTTTAAAGGCTTAGTATTGACATAATACACTGCAAATTGCCAATATTTACCTTTGGTTTGAGTCATAATAAGGAAATGTCATAATAAGGAAATGTATGAGTCATAATAAGGAAATGTATGTAAAAAAGAGAATTACTTTCTTGTGTGTAATGAAGAGCCTGGGAATAGACTGAGAGGTACTCAGATAATACTTAATCTTCCCGCTCTAGTTGTGACAGTGCCTGTTGCTGAGCAGGGATATTTTTCTGGAGCTAAGGTAAAAACAAAAAATAAGGCCAGTGGAAGTAAGGTCAGGCAACATGGGAGGACTACAGAGGAGCTGTTTGCCATTGTAGGGAGAAAATTTGTGCAGTCAAAGCTCAACTGCAGTTGAAGCTGGCTAGTATTGTGGGGGACAATAAAAAGGGCTTTTAAAAAGTGTTAATAGCAAAAGGCAGACCAGAAATCACACTTGCCAATTACTTGATGAGGACAGTCACTTCCCAAATAGGGACATAAACAAGGCAGAGATGTTTAATGCTTTCTTTGCTTCGGTCTTCTACACTGAAGGACTTTTCTACTGAGCTGGAGGACCATGACTGCAAGAATGATTTTTGATGAGATTTTTTGTTGCTGTTGGGGTTTTGTTTGCTTTCATGTTAGCAATTAGTAGATGCATTCAGGAAAGAAAAGGGCAGAACTGTTGAGATGAATAAGGAATGTCAGAGTCTGAGTTGTAAGAAAGTAACCAACTGGATTATTCTATTATTTTGAAGGCAAAGGGAAAATAGAATCAACATAAAAAAATCTTTGAAAAATCCTTCAGAGAGTATAGAGTATAGAAGAAATGTAATAGAAGCTCAGACAGATCTGTTCCAACATTTCCGTTTAAAAAGAAAAACAAGCCTTCAGCAAATGCATTTTTTGTGAAGAATACTCTCATGTTTTTTCTCAGTGGAGAATATATATTCTCAGAAAATTCAAGCGTACTGGTAAATTAGACAGAATCCTTTAGGACAGCTGTTTGTCAGATAGTTTTTTTGTTGTCCTGGATTGTCTTGTGGTAACTCTTCAAAATTTTCAGCTCATTAAACTCACTCAGCTCTCCTACCCTGACATAACCATGAGATTTTTTAACATATGCTGCTTTTTTTCATCTGGAGTAATAATTGAATGCTTTCCCTTTAGCAAACAGATTTTCTGTTACGGAAATTTCAAAGGAAAAAGATGTTGCTGAAAGCCTCCCTCCTTTGTTCAAAGTGGTTTAGACTGTCATTGCACTGTTGTTTTAATCTGGCAGAAGTACTGGTTGGTGTTGAAAGGAGCAGGCTGGCTTTCCTTCTCCTGCTGTCTGCTGCCCCTTCTTCTGCCACTTCTTCCAACCACTTCCCGTGTGCCACTCATATATTTGTGGCTATGTGATGTCTTGCTTCAGGGTATCACCCCAGTTGAAAACGTAATTTTTTTCTTTTGCTAGCCTAGTTTTCTTCACTGTGAGGAATACAAACAATAATGCCAACCCAAGGGCAGCAACAGGAAATAATGTTTAGAGCCCAGTGGGGGAGTGAACAAGATTATTATTCTGTGTTCATTTAATGGTCAGTTTAAGCTCAACAGGAATTATAAAAATAATTAATTCCAAGTTTTATGAAGTATAGGTAACTTGATAGAAAATTAATTTTCAGTGGAATTAATTAGTCTGCTTTTTGTACTCACACACCTTCTGTTTTTCAGTAGAAGACCAATTGCCTGAGAACCACACTATTTCAGTTTGGATAAACTGTTGGATTTTTACAACTGCTGGGTATATAATCTTGGCAACTCTAAAGATCTGTCATGGTTTAGGAGTGGTACTGCCCAGTTCATTGCCCCCACAGAGACTCTCCAAGCCACATGCTGCTCTCTGGCTCTCCTGCTTTTCCCCTCCCCTTCCCTCCTGTGGCAGAATGGAGAGGAGAATTGGAGGTACAAAAGGCAAAGATCATGAGTTGAGAGAAGAACAGCTTCCTGGAAACAGCAATGAGATAAGAAAAACAGTAACAACAACAGTAGTAATGACAGGAGCTACAAGAAAATAAATGATTGACAATGAAACCCGCTGACAACAGAAAATCCTGGACAGCCCCTTTTGTTTTTTCAGCCATATTTTCTTCTCCTTCTAAGAGAGTCCCTTCCCCTGCCACTGGGAATTATGTGAGTGGTTATAGAATAACCTCTGTGTTCTAGCCATGCCCCCTCCTGGCTACTGTGAAAAATGGCCTTGTCTGGAACCAGGACATTATTCACCCTTGTTCTGTAACATCTATGTCAGGCCTAGATCCTACACCTTCCAACTGTATACATGTGTCTGTATATATCTGTCTCTGTATTTGTATCTATCTATATATATCTATGCCTGTATGTGTATATGTATATGTGTATGGGTATGTGTATGCATGTATATATATTTACATACAAGCACACGTATAATTTCTGTAGTCAGTGGTTATCCCTCCAGGATGTCTGTTGAGTTCATTTAATGCCTGACTGTAGGTTCTATCTGTCCTAGATGTCTTCCAGGGCAGGAGGGCTGGGATGCTGTCAGGTAGTTGCAAGCTGCATCAGGAGCTCACAACTGGTGTATCTGAAGCGGTCCATATTCATTGTCCATGGTAGTTACAGCATGTCATGGCAGTGTTGTTCAGCAACCAGTATTATACAATCAACATTACAGATGGTTCTCACCCCAAAATCAGGTCCCCTTGAGGTACACATTGTGTTTCCCTGTCCCTCTGCATTACCCAGGTCCTCGAGCAAGAACAGTCCAACAGATGAGTCTGCCTTTGCTTAAAGGCAGAACTAAGACAAACTGTCTTCCCTAACACATTCCTCGTATGCATCACTTTAGGAGACTTTATCCCCTTCTGTGGTATGTGGAGGTTTTGATTCGGCAGGGCCAACTCAACTGGTAGAGCCTTTAGTGTTAACTAATCAGGTGGCTTCTGCTGAATGTAGATGCCAATATTTGCAGGTCCCACCCCTCATTGCTTTCAATGTGGTTTTTA